>JAQQSU010007552.1:0-13190 GCA_028627135.1 Pseudochirops cupreus
AAAATATGTAACTCAAAATCTTGTGGAAATGAATGATGCAAACTAAAATAAAATTAAAAAAAAAAGAGATTCCCCACCTTCTAACACAAAGATTTTGCATGTCTTAGCTATGAAATAAATGCAACTATGGTTGACCCTCAAAGAAAAAAAAAAAGAGGGAAGGGGGACAGCAAAAAGACTTTATCCTGGATCAGATCACTTTGGGACCACTGAAAGCTTTCGGGTCCTGAGCTTGTCTCTGAGATACAGGAATAACACAATACTTAATACCCCAAGAAAGCAGCAATGAATCTAGGCCAAACCTTCCCTCCAGAAGTGCACAGAGCCCAGCCCTAACATCAAATCTGGAAGTCAGGAAGTAGCCTAAACGGATGGGCAAACAAACATAAGGAACCCCACCACAGTAATTTATTATGGTGATAGGAAAGACAGGAACCTAGAAGAAAATGATTCTAAAAATGTCTATAAGCAGCGCCTCAGAGAAAAACACAGCTTAGGCACAAACACGACTAAAATACCTGGAAAAGGTGAAGCAAGAGTTTAAAAAAAAGAGTTAAAATGTTTTAATAAATGGAGTGGGAGCACTTGAGGGAAAAATCAGAAAAGAAATGAGAGCTATGGAAAAAAGAATTGGAAAGGGAATTAACTTGGCACAAAAGGTCCAAGGCTTTGTGCAAGCAACAAACTCCCTGAAACTCTGAATGGTCCAAATAGATGCCTTGTTAACTAAAACAAAGTCAAATGACTTAAAGAGAGAGAGAGAGAGAGAGAGAGAGAACTGTAAGATACCTTATAGCAAAAATAACTGACCTGGAAAATAAATTGAGGAGAAAAAAAATGTAAGATTCGTTGCACTATCTGAACACCATGACTGAAAAAAAAAAAAGAAAAGAAAAGAGCCTAGACATCTGATTTCGAGAAATCTTAAAAGAAAACTGACCAGATCTCTTAGAACCAGAGGGCAAAGTACAACAGGAAGAATCTACTGTCACCTCCTGAAAGAAATTCCCAAATGAAAACTTCCAAGAACATCATAACCAAAAGCCAGAGCTTCCTGGTCAAAGAAAAAATACTGCAAGCAGCCAGAAACAAAGAATTCAAGTACTGAGGAGGCATAGTCAGGATCACACATGATTCAGCAGCCACCACTACAAAAGAACAGAGAACTTGGAATATATTCCAAAAGGCCAAGGATATGACCTTATAACCAAGAATAATTTGCCCCGCAAAACTACAGGGGAAAACTGGGTTTTTAATGAAGTAGAGGACTTCCAAACATTCCTGATGAAAAGACGAGAGCTGTGGAGAGACTTTGAAGTACAAACACAGGAGACAAGAACAACATAAAAAGGTAAGCGTGAATGAACAATGATAAAGGACTAAACAGAGATAAACTGCTTACATTCAAATATGAGGCTATGATGCACGTGTCCCCTCTGAACCCTATCAGCATCAGGGGATGTAGAGGAGATCCAGTTAGACAAGACATGGAAGTGGTTCTGTTGAATTTTGATGATCTTAAGAAAAGAATGGAAAGAGATGAAGAGGGAAGGGAAAGGCTAGAGAAAATAATCTCACATAATTAGAGTGCACAAGTAGACACATTTTTAATATATCCATATATAGTATCATATATTATATTACACTAATTTAGTGTAATATAATATAATGTAATGTAATATGTAATATAAGACATTATATTATATTATATTGTACACACATACACAAGGAAGAAAAGATGAGGGTGAGCTGCAGACACTTGAACTTCACTCACATGTGAACTGTTTAGAAGAAAGAAGAATACATACACATACAGACTTGGGATCTAAACAAATAAATTTCACTCAAAAGTGGAATAGGAAGGAAAGGGAAAAGGAGAGAGAGGGAATTAGAGTAAGGGCAGATTAAGGGAGGGATTAGTCCTAAGCAAAATAAATTCTAAGGATGTACAAAAATACTTGTAGCTCCTTTTGAGGTTCAAAGAATGAGAATCTGAGGGGGTACCCATAAATTGGGGAATAAATGAGCAAGTTATAATATATAAATGGAATATTCTTGTACTGAACTCTTACCAGTGTAATGAACAACCGAGATTCCAGAGGACCAATGATGAAACATTCTGCTTACCTCCTGAGATGAAGGACTCAGAATGTAGAAGGAGGAAAATATATTTAGAGCATGACCAATGTAGAGTTTGTCTTGATTGACATTTGGTAATGGGTTTTGTTTTCTTTGTGTTCTCAATGGTGGAGGGGAGTTGGAATGGAAGAGTGCAAAGGTGATCTTGGTTTATTGAAACAATATGTGTGTGTGTGTGTGTGTGTGTGTGTGTGTGTGTGTGTGTGTGTGTGTGAAAAGTTGGGAACTCTGATCAACATACTGACCAATCACAGTTCCTTAGACCTCATAATGAAACATGCAGCCCACCTCTTGATGGAGAAGGGATGAACTCAGAGCGTGGGGTGAGATATGTGTGTGTGCATCTGTGCATATATATGTATGATATACACACATATATATTTTATTTCCCCCAATTACATGTTAAAACAATTTTTTAACCTTTTAAAAAAGTTTTGAGTTTCAAATTCTATTCCTCTCTTCCTTCCTCCCTGAGATGGCAAGCAACCAGATATAGGTTATATGTGTGCAATCATGTAAAACATTTCTGTATATTTTAAACATCCCTAAGACATTTCATTTTGCTTGATTATACATGCTTATAGTAGAAGTTATGTTTTTCTTGCTTTCTCAATGGGGAAGGGGAGAGAAAAGAGAAGGAAAGAAGGCTGATTTATTTTGAGGGGGGAGGGCAAGGCAACTGGAGTTAAATGACTTGCCCAAGATCACACAGCTAGTAAGTGTTAAGTGTCTAAGGTCAGATTTGAACTCAGGTCCTCCTGACTCCAGGGCCTGACTCTAGGTGCCACCTACCTGCCCCCACGAAGGCCAATTTTTGAAGAGAAAACAAAATTTAATTAAAACAACAACAACAACTCTCATGTTAGAGATATAAAGACCCAGACTCGTGTCCTAGTTGTGGCACAAAATGGCTATGTGACTCTGACCAAGTAATTTAACTTCTCTATGCCCTCTGGCAGTTCATTAAGTCTATAAGTTTGCATAGTAATTGCTGACCTTCGTTGGCAGTGGGATCTTACTTACAAGCTGCTATGAACTAGGTCTGACTCAGACCTCTCCCTTGGTAGTTTAGGTTTGATATAAGAATAAAATGAGATCTTCTCCATCCATCTAACAGTTCACAAAAGGAGATTTACTTAGCCATAGCAGGAGAATGAGGGCTTTTTATAGTCAGGCAACAAATGTTATAGTATATATTGTTTAACAACTGTTCCAATTCCCACTCTTATTAATGAATGAATCCCCAGAGCACAGCTGCTATACCACTTCAGGGCTGGCTCTAAGATTAAACCTAAGGGATGTCCCATTTTCCCATTTTCCTGTGTTTCTAATGCTCTGTAGTTCAAAAGCCCCCACTAGTGTGTTTCCTGCCATAATTTTCAGTTGACAATCATTTAGTCAGATAAGACTTAGATAGCTTTTAGTGAGAGATAACTAAGGCAATAATATAATTGGAACAAAACATTTTCTCAAAAGTCTGTGACATACTCTTTCACCAATACACAGAATTCAGGAGAGAATGAGGGCAAACTTAAGAGAGTACATGTGCAAAGGGGTAGCTCACAGCTCTCTTGGTTGCTTTTGTGGGATGCTCAGGAGATTCCTTTTAGGCATGGAGAGCTCCTTTGATGAGTTCTCTGTAGAGCTATGAATCTTCATCCAAAGGTCTCCAGACCTTTGTTCCTGCCTTTGTTTCCTGCCTTTGCTATCCTAAGGAATGATGCTAGGATGTTGATGAGAAGATGGAAAGTACAATATCTTCTGAATCCTTTGAAAGCTTTCAAGGTTCTCTTTCAGTCAAAGGATTGTAGGGAGAACAACGCTGAGGCCAAAATGCTCTCCTTCCATACAAGAGATTCTTCAGGGTATTTACCTGGAATGTTCTCTCCTTACTCACCATTCACTGGAATACAAATCATACAAATCTCTCCATTTTTCACTGGTCTCTTATTTTATAGAAGATCCATAGGGTGTGACCATACTTTCTTGAGGAATTTGAACACTTCTCCTGTGCAGCTGTAACTATAATTCATTGAGTGATTCATCAGTCATGTTTGGGAATTGGCAGGGGTGAGGGTGGGAACAAAATCCTTGCCTGTTAGAAACTTCTGAGGGACTACTACCTTCTTCTTTGGAGAACTAATTAGACATTTTCATCTCATCATTAGAAAGCAAATCACCTCCTAACAACAGTACCCCTTTCATTCCCCCAAGCCCTGCCTGGAAAAAGGGTGCCCAGTGACCAATGGGTGCTGTATTGTCAGCAACGTGGAAGGGCTAATCAGTTCTAGATTACTACTATAAGCAAAGGGCTAGAGGAGGTCTATCTTTGTCATTGACTGTGAACTGGGCCACTTCATTAGGGCCTTGGCCACTGTGATGAGAAATGCCCTGCTGCTCACTCTGCCAGGGTCATGGGTACTCCCTGTGCTGGGAGGCTGAGGACTGCCAGTGGTATTGTCACCATGCTCTTGGCCAAAGCAAAAGCATGTCTACCACTATACCTGATTCTTCCTTATCCAAGACTAGAAATAGCCACCCTTCACCTATGATCAGGAAGCCACATCTACAGCCCAAGTCAGTTTCTTGAGCCAATCAAGTGAAAGAAGAATTTTATATTTCTAAAGGCAAAGAACTAATCCAACCTTTACGGAGAAGTGCCTTAGGCCAAGCTAGCTCAGCTTCCTGGCAGGGCCCTAGGAAATATCACCTTTGTCACTTTAGAGATCTCTTTGCACAAATGAAATCACAAGTTTGGATCACATTTGCTTTGTATCTGTATCCTCAATGCTTAGCATAGTGATTCCTACATAGTAAGTGTTTAGTAAATGTTTTTCCGTTCATTCAGCATTGTGTAACACTTACCTCATGGGGCTGCTGTGGGCAGAGCATTTTGTAACTTTAAAGTTCTCTAGATTTTTATAGACAGTCCCTCAGATAAAGGTCTCATATCTCAAATATATAAAGAACTTTGTCGAATCTCTAAGAATGTGAGTCATTCCCCCAATTAATAAATGATAAAAGGATATGAACAGGTAGTTTTCCGATGAAGAAATCAAAACAATTTATAGTCATATAAAAAATGCTCTAAATCATTATTGATTAGAGAAATGCAAATTAAAACAACCTTGAAATATTGTATTACACCTATCAAACTGGTTAAAATGACAGAAAGGGAAAGTGACAAATGTTGGAGGGGATGTGCAAAAATTGGCACTTTAATTCATTGTTGGTGGATCTGTGAGCTGATCTAACCATTTTGGAGAGAGAGTTGGAATTATGCCCAGAGAGTTATTAAACTGCCTATACAATCTGATCCAGCAATGCCACTATTAAGTCTGTTTCCCCAGACAAATAGGGAAAAATGGAAAAGAAACTACACATTTTAAAATATTTGCAGTGGCTCTCTTTGTGGTGGCAAAGAACACTGAAACTGAGGGGATGCCCATCAATTGCAGAATGTCTAGACAAATTGTGGTCTAATATTCATGATGGAATGTTATTCTGCTATAAGAAATAATGAGTTCAATGATTTTAGGAAAGCATGGAGAGAATTCCATGAAATAATAAAGTACAAAATGAGCAGAACCGAGAGAACATTGTATACAGTAACAGCATTATTGTTCTAAGAACAACTTTGAGCAACCAAGTCATTCTATTATAAATACCCAAATCAACCTCAAAGATCCTATATGAAGGAAGATGTTGTTTGAATCCAGAAAGGAATATTTTTGTGGTGTAGGAAACAGTGAGCTGGTTGATTTATAAAAGTATGAAATGACTTGGACATATGAAGAAAGAAGCTATCCACTTTCAGAGAAATAGATGATAGGAGGAAATAAGCATAGTAGGGTTTTATGTATATGTATATGAGTGTATATGTGTCTATGTTTGTAGACACCTATGTATATCTATCTATCATCTATCATTTATCTATTGTCTATCTATCTATCATCTATCTGTCTATCTATCTATCATCTATCTATCTATCATCTATCTATCTGTCTGTCTATCTCTCTCTCTCTCTCTCTCTCTCTCTCTCTCTCTATCTATCTATCTATCCACGCTTAATCATAACCTTCTTTAGGTGGGGAGGGAGGGGAAAAATTAAGTAAAAAATGCGCAGCAGAGAATATAAGAAAACCAACAAGGAAGCAAAGTCAGTTAGCTTTGAAAACAAGGTACAGCCTTTATTTTATAGGTTTTCTTGAATGGAAATCTATTGTTTTATATTGAATCCTCTCTTGTGGTCTGCTATGTATATGGCAATATGGTTTTTTTTCTTTTCTCATTTTGTGTTTAAATGTAGAATTAAAAAAATTTACAAAAAACCAAAGTTCTCCAGAAGTATAAGCTATTATTATTGTTATTTTTTATTCAGATATAGGAAAAGCTAGAACCTTTGTGCTCGTGCTTTCTATCATTCTGTCAGAGGCATCTGATGATACAGTGGATAGAGCACCGGACCTGGAGTCAGGAAGACCTGAGTTTAAATCTGGCCTCAGACACTTATTAGCTGTGTGACCCTGTGCAAGTTATTTTAACCGCTATTTGCCTCAGTTTCCTCAAATATAAAACAGGAATAAGAATAGCGCCTACCTCATGGATTTGTTGTGAGATTCAAATGAAATAATATATGTAAAAATGCTTAGCACATATTTAAATACTTCCTTCCTTCCCTCCCTCACTATCACAAAGCTGCCTATCTTGGCGGCAAGAATTCACATAGGAAAAGAAATCTGTTGCATACTTTTCAGATGGACTCATTGTATCAGTTGTTTTTACTTCATTGTTTTTCTCTATTAGGAAGGAGCATTTAATTCTGGGGGTGAGGACTATATATCTAAAAATCGTTGTGGTGTGAAAACAAACAGCATCACTAAAGAAAGGATTTCTTTTTAAAAAGCAATAGTTGGTAGAAGCTTAGATTGGATGCAGTGATTGTAATAAACTCAGGTGAGGCAATTTCTGAATGCAGTGTTTGAATCAAACTGGCTATTCCTTTTGGATGTCTTCATGAGTGATAGTAACTGCCATGGTTAGATTGATTATGCAGCACTCTGCATACATTCATGTCAAAGATCGTGGAAATAATAACTATAATCACATTTGTATGACACTTTAGAGCCAATTACATTTGATCACTTCTCATAAAAACTCAGTGTTAATTATTGTTATTCCCATTCAAAGATGAAAGAACTGAAACCAGAGGATAAGTGACTTGCCAAGGTTGCACAGCTATTAAACAACAAAGGCAAGTCCTGAATTCAAGTCATCTGGTTCTCAGTCCAGAGGTCTTTCCACTAGACTTTAGGACAGGGATTCTTTTTGGGGAGCAATTGGGTTAAGTGACTTGCCCAGGGTCACAGAGCTAGTAAGTATTTGAGGCTGGATTTAAAATCAGGTCCTACTTACTCTGGGACTAGTGCTCTCTATCCACTGCACCATCTAGCTGCTCCTGGGACAAGGATTCTTAATCTGGGGTACATTGACTGTGGGGGAGAATTTTAGGAGGTCTCTGAATTAAAAAAAATATTGTCACATCTATGTTTCAATATATTTTATTTCCTTTGTAATCCTTGTGTTTTGTGTATTCAAAAACATCATTCTGAAGAGGGGTTCACAGGTTTCACCATCTTGCCAAAGACTTCACGACACAAGATAGGTTAAGAACTTCTCCTTTAGGACATTCCTTCAGTTAGGGAGTGGGGAGTGAAGCCAGCCTAGAATTTAAGGGGGACTGCTTGGAAGTGGTACAAATTATTTTGGCACTCTGCATTGACACATAGCTTGAATTGTGCAACTTCCAGGTGGGATTTGGACTAGATTGTCTTTTAACATCCTCCAAATTTTGAGATTCTGATTTTGTTATTTAGAAGATGAGGAAGTTGGTTTATATGATATCTGGGGACCCCTCTATATTAACTTAATGTTTCAGCTTAGGGATCTCAGGGGAACAGAAACTGTAGTTAGAGCCCTATGGAAGTTATATCATCTTGTCACATTGATTATTGTATGTCCCACAGCCTAAAGTGGAGAAGTAGTGGGATGACATGGTCATTTGAAGGCAGAGACCATGCCTTATAATTCTTTGTGTCAATGACAGCATAACAGAACCCCTCTATCCAAAGGAGGGGTGAAATAAGTGTTTTTTCCGTTATGATTCTACCTGTGTGAAATTAAGTCAACTCCAGAGCAACATGAGGCTCAGGGAGACCCCTTGTGGTTTAGGTTATTAGAGCCTGCTGGTGGCTGGTACTTATGACTAGAGACCAATTGCACTTGAGTTCTATTCTCAGATTTATGTGGGATTTTTTGTTTTTGTTTTGATATTGGTTCTCTCTATCCTTACCAAGGGCAGTGGCCATTCTCTCAGGCCCAATTTCAATGTGGATAAGCATGGAAGCTTTCACCAGCCTTCTTTACAACCTAGACTGGTTCATGTGACCTCCTTGGTGGTCTGAGGTCCTGCTTATTCCCAGGGGATCACCATACTTGTGTTGAACTTAGTATGGAATCCAGATTGGCCATACTTCAGCTCAGAACCGTCATGCTCATGTGATTCACAACCACAACCTCAGCCTCAGCCTTAGCTATTTTCCTTCCCTCTATTCTACCTTCTGAGCTAGAATTATCAGGCCAAGCCAATCTATGGTTTTAAAAAGGTATTTTTCACAAATCTGTGCCTCAGCTTTTCTGCTTATAAAATGGTTAGTAATTCATATTGTGCTCACATTCTCCTTTCTCAGAGGTTTTGGAGTATGACTTTACAAATTTGCATTTGTAACCCTAATTCCCATATTTATTCTATTTTGGAATTTTATATTGCTATAATTTCTAGAATCTTTTTTGAAAGATTTTGTAAAATGAGCTAATATTGGTGGGATTTTCTAGTCACTATGTTAAATGACCTTTTTTTCCCATTGTAACAAATATGCATTGTCAAGCAAAGTAAATTCCATATTAGCTATGTCCAGAAAATTTATGTTTCATTTTGTGCCTAGAGCCCATTATTATTCTGTAAGGAAGTAGATAGGATGCTTCATCATTGTTCCTTTGTAATTGTGGTTGGTCATTGCATTAATCAATGTTCTCGACTCTTTTGCAGTTACTTGTCCTTATACAAATTGTTGTATTGAATCTTCTAATCTAAACGCTGCTGTGTTGTAGTTATTCCTCTCTAATTTGGTTGTATATAATGTCTGGAATTTTATATCTAACCTTAATCCTCTGTGCTATGCTACTAACCAGATCAAGTCTTCTAACCAACCATTTAACAAATCCCCCTAAACCAGTTGCAGATTGGAAGCCCTTCAAGACATCAGAGAACAAGAACGGGCATATAATGCTAATTCTCACTTTGAGCTCTGAGTTTACCTTCTCCTTCTCATTGGTAGTATCATTTCTACCTCTAACTAATATTATAGCAATAGAAATAAGTTCAAAAGATTTCAGCGTTCTTAAATGCTTAGCTGAGTTAAATGGATTGAAATTTAATAGGGAAAAATGGAAAGTTCATTACTTGGGCTCAAAAATCAACTGCCCATGTGTAGGATGACCTAGAAAATAGTTCATTTGAAAAAGATCTAAGGATTTCAGTTGACTGTAAGCAAGATGAGAGTTAATGGTGGGTGACAGACAAAAAGAACTCCTCATTAAGAGGTTGCATTGCACAGAACAAGAGATGTGATAAGTCCTGTTATACTTAGCCCTGGTCAGACCATATTTGGCATGTAGTGTTCTGGTCCAAGAGCTATATTTTAGGAAGAACATTGGTAAACTGAATTGTATCCAGAAGAGGGTAACCAGTATGGTTAAAAGACTGGACACCAGACAAAGGAACTGGAAAAGTTTAGACTAGAGAAGATAAAACTTAGAACTGCCTTGGAGGATTTGAATGAAAGTTATACAAAAGAGGAAAGAACTCTGATTAATTTGCAGGCACAATTGAGTCAGTATAGGGTATGGTATATGTGGCCCATAACCATGCCAACATATTGGTACAATACTAAAGCTTTGGGGAGCCAAATAGTCAGCTGAGCAACACACCCTTTATCTTTCATCCTGAATCTCCCCTCTTGTACCAACTTTCCAGCTTCCATGTCAATGGCTTAGATTTTGAAATATAAAGAAGCCCTGGTATTGGCCTGACCTGATCTCCTCCAGGCAGTTCACTTCTCTCCAACAGTTGCTGCCTGACTCCATGAATCATTGCTTGACATGGTCATGTGGAATCAGAGAAGCAGTCTAGGTAGCTGTTCTGACTTCAGGAGAATTACCTGAATTGTATTAAACACTTATGAGCCAGTAGAACCCAAGAGTGGTATAGTTGTAACTTTATTGAACATTAGATTTCAGAATGATTTTTAGGCTCTCTCCTTGTCAGTCAGTCAATAAGTGTTTGTTAAGTGCTTGCTGTGTCTGTCTTGAAGTAGATGGTTGCTATATTTATATGTGGTAGAGAATTACTCTTAGAAAGTCTGTGGTTTCAATGTAGTTGTATGCTAAGGATCTTCAACACAAGCAACCTCTCTGCATCCTTTGCTTTCCTGTATTTGTGTGTGCTGTCCCCAAGGTGGTGGTTGTCTTTTTTTTTTCAAGTACATTTACCAACATAGTTCATTTTTAATGCATGAAATTGACAAAACCAGAAGTGAAAATATCTGGTAATGCTGGTCATGGTCCTTGGTAGTAATTGACTTGAGGACAAGGAATGGCATGTTTCATCTAGTAGCAGCAACACCAGTGGGCAAATAGAGAAAACTTCACAAATTGTTCATCCTTTGTTTTCAAAGAGGACCAATGACATCATGCATGATTTTGCACATGAGTTGGGCTTAAGTGAGGCAATGTTGTGTAAAGTTGTAAGCCTCATTCTCTCTTTCAGAGTCATCAAAGTCCAGTGACAAGACAAAAGTCAGGACAAAGAGTGATGACCTGGGATGCAGTGGATGATGGTGCCATCTTCAATGTCTGATCAAGCTCCAAGTGCTTCACACATCTGCTTCAGCCTCCTTTATGGCCATTAGAACAAATTGTTCTCATCTTTCCATTTTGCCAGAAGTCTTCACATGCTTAGAGCAGATGCCCCACCAACTCACCAAAGGGTTTGAGGCCCATCAGTTACCCTTAATCTGCTTCAGCCCATCTGGCAGAGGGCTAGCCTCACACACAGAGGACTAGCGTCTCTGGTGTGAGGATTTGCTGAAGCCTTTTCAGGGCTGCTCATCCACTTTTGCTGTCCAGCTTCACCCAACTCTAACCTGTGGCTCTGAGAAGTTGTAGCATGCGCAGTGACCACACTTCATAAATATTTTTTAATTGAATTGAATTGTGGATAGAGCTTTGGATGTGGAACTTCAACTCTGTAGCTATTATCTTTATGATTTGCTCAGTTATTTAAAAGTTTTATTAAAAGTTAAATATCAAAATAACCTATTAAACTTTCTTAGTGACAACATATATTTAATTAACTAATTTTAATACATAAACTGTCGTAATATACTTTTAGTCATTCACTCAATTCTCATGAGGATTTTCTATAAATTCGTTCTCATTTACTTTTTTTCACATATGGTCTTAGTATTTGCTTCATTTTCTGGATTTCCTTTTTTTCTTTGTATTATTTCATGAAAGTCTTTCCAGTCTCCTTAGGATTTTCTCATAATTTATGACGTTAGTTGTATTATGATATTCCACAATATTTATTTATTTAACCACATTTCTATTGTTGGATATTTAGGTTGTTTCCAGGGTGAAGTATATGTATGTATTTATTTATTTTTGTGAGCACATACAGAATGTTCCAAAAGTCTTAAAACTACAATAAAATTTTTGGAACATAATGCTGCTATAAAAATCTTTAATAGATACCATTTTTTGGGGGGGATTGTTTGTGATAATATTTTCTGGGTATATTCCCAACAATGGAACTATTGGGTCAAAGGGCATGACCGTTTTGATTATTTTTATTGTATCCTGCCAGACTGCTGTACAAAAAAAGATTCTACAGGTTCCCATTTTCTCCAGCAATGAATTAGAATCCTATTTCCTCTGCAACCTTCCCAGTGTCAGGTTTTGTTGCTTTTAATTCTTTTCTCAATTTTGTGGATGTGAGAGATAGAGCCTCAGAGTTGTTTAAACTTCAGCTCTATGATCATTAATAAAGCTGAGCATACATTTCAAGGGATAATTGATCATTTGTATTTTCTTTTTAAAAAATTGACTATTGAAGACGGCAGCGTAGCAGCGGCAACACATCGCAGCTCTCACGTAGCCACCCCAAAGTACCCATAAAATAGGACTCTAAACCAATCCTAGAACTCCAAAACACACACAAATATACTTTCCACTAAAGTCAACTTGGCTACGAGGAACCATATCAGCACTGTGAACTGAAACCAGCCTGCCCTGACACCCTGGCTGAGCCCTGGGGGCGCCTGGACGGGAGGAGATGAGGAGCCTCTCTGGTGAGCGGATTAGCGGCAGCTGCTGCAGCATTCAGAACTAGGTCAGTGGGTCTTGCGAAATCAGGGAAGAAAAGCGGTCCGGATGAAAGGCCTCCAGGGCTGGAAAGCAAAAGGCAGAGGTTTTGCACCTGCCTCCCTGTTGCAGCTTCTGCACCCTCAGCCTGCAGACTGCAGGGGGACTAAGCGATTGTTCAGAGGCCGAGTGCTCTCGCGTTGAGCAGTCTGGATCCGGATTGTGGTCTTGGGCCTCAGTCCTGGAGTCTTCATTATCCAGTGAGCCAGAAGTAAGTAGGAAAGGGACCCAGCACCTTCCTGAGAGCTACAGCAGCTGGGAGGACCCCAGCAATTTGGGACAGAGTTTTCTTTCCCTTCTGGAAGCAGAGCCCCACAGAGATTTAAAAAAAAAATCATGGACTGACCAACCATGAGTAAGAATAAGCATAAGAAGCAGGGTAAGAACGGCAACCAAACCCTAGATTCCTTTTTTGGGGAAAAGAAAGATCATGGGAGAGAGAGGGAGGAGGAGAGCGCAGCCAGAGCTCCCTCACCAGGGGCCTCCAATAAACATGAAGAATGCCTTAA
>JAQQSU010007553.1:0-13190 GCA_028627135.1 Pseudochirops cupreus
ACTTGTTCAGTTCTTCTCAGAAACCTCTGTTAGCTGCCCCCACCCCTAACCACAATTTACGCACCATCAGTTTTCACCATATACTTATCAAAAAATCTTATTTTGCTCACTAGTATTAACAATGTATTGTCTGCATGCATATATATATATATACACACACATATACATACACACACACACACACACACACACATATATATATATATTTGTTGAGGCTTTAACATCTGCTACAATCTTTTTTTTAAACTTTAACTAGAATATACAAGTTAGTCAAATGATTAGCTTGATGAAGGCTAGATGTTTAAAGGTAAGATGTGACATAGCAACAAGAAACATAACTTGTTTTGTGGTGTTATAAGCATTCAGTAACAGCAACAAAAATAAAAACTGGCATTGATAGTTACGGTTTGCAAAAAACTTTACATGTTATCTCATTTCTTCCTCATAATAACACTGTGGTAGGTGCTATTATTCTTGTCATTTTTGACATGAGAAAACATGCTGAGAGAGGTTAAATGACTATACTCAGGTTCACACATAGTAAGTTAGTTAGCAACTTCTGCAGAATTCCAGCTCAACTTTTAATGACTGTAATTCTAGACCTCTATCCATTGCGCAACTCAACTGACTCAGCACTCACAATGCATGGATATATATATATATATATATATATTTTTTTTTTTTCTGGATCTATGATTTCACTGATAACGTGAACCTCTGACATGGAAACTCTCTGAATCTACACAGATCAACAATTAATTCATAATTTACCCTCTGAGAGTTAAATTGTCTGAAACATTGAGAGATTAAATGATTTGCCTATAATCACAGCTAGTATGTGTCAGAAGTATGACTTATACTCCTCAATTTCTTATTCTATAGCCAAAGAGTTTTTGGTGCATTTTACCTTTTTTTTCCCCCCTTTCTGTGCTCCATACATAATACTCTCATCCTTCAATCACTGTAATTTATTAAATGTGGGTAACTGATCACCAATCCAGAGCCCAGTACCACTCTGACTTTGTTCAATGTATTTGAAAATGTTTTGGCTAAAAAAAGTCATTACCTTGCAGTCAATCTCATAGTGAACTTCTCTGAATTTAGTAAGGCTTCCCCTTGTATAGAAATAATACCCATCTCTAGGCCTTTTCTTTCCTATCACCAAATGCCATTGATTATAGTATAGTGTATGTAGTATGATGTGGTGTGGTGTGATGTGGTATGTTATGGTATGGTAGTATATGACAGGGTATGTCATAACATGACATGGTATCCTATGTTATATCATGTCATGTCATGGTATGCTATGCTATGTTATGGTAAAGTATAGTACAAACTGCAGACTCTAGTATAGGCCATCATTATTAACTTCTGGACTCCTGAAAGGCCTTTTTGCAATTTTCTGTACCTCCTCACTCCCCTTGCTCCCAACCAGGATTGATAGAATAATTTTATTTAAGCATAGATCAGGTAATATTATTCCTCTCCTCCCAAAACATGACTGGGTCTTTATGGCCTAGCAAGTAAAATTATTTTTTTTTGTTGGACATTCAAGGAATTTAACAATTTATTTCTTTAATCTTGTGTCTAGTTTTCCCCAGCTTCCAAGTAAGTTTTATGCCTTTCTAGTACTATACTTTTATAGAGACTGTCCCTTATGCTTAAAATGATACCACAACCATTCTTTACCATTTGGATTAATAAGTATCTTCTTAATCACAGCTCATCATTTCTTCCATGAAAAATACCCTAATCTACCCAGTCAGTAGTAACATTCCCCCATTATATCTCATATAACACTATACTTTTCAATGCACTTACGCTTTGCATCCATTACTTATTATTTGTGTTCATGTCTTATCCCTTCTCAGACAATACTACATAAACATAGTGTACTTCAACACCTAATATAGTGGTCTGCACACAATAGGTACTTGAATAAACATTCATGGAATGAACAAATGAATGAATGACTGAATCAATCAATGAGTCAAATAGACAGATAAAACATATATAAATGTAAAACCAATTAGATAGAATATCATTGCTGCATGGAAGGAGCAGAAAGTATATTGAGACTGAATGAGAGAGATCACATTTCTTTCTAGTTTGAAAAGCACTTCATAATTGCATTAGATCTGTACTTTTAAGAATGACTAGACTACCAAAAGACAGAAATTAGGTAGAGGTTAGTTTCTCAATACAATGCAGTGTGTTAGAGTGAAAAGAGTAATGGATTGGGGGTTGGTAGTCTGTGCCTTTCATTAAGTGTGTCACTGGGTATTTTTACTGTGATCTACAATTGACATTCACTAAATCTCAGTTTCTCATTCCATAAAATATGAGCATTATTTGCTAGGAACTATAGTTAAGATAATAGTATGGAAAGTCTTGCCACATATGTTCTCTCAAATATCTAAAAATGAAACCAGTTTGAATAATGATCAACAAAACCAAGGGGAAATAACAGCAAATTAAATCAACCAGATTAGCATTATTTGAAAGATATGGGGAAAAATAAATCTCAAACATCACTCTTTTGTGTAACCCAATAAAATTTAAATCAATTAAAAAGCTTTGAAGAATGAAGTGGAACTTGAATGGAGACTAAATAACCATTAAAAAAAAGGTTGCGGGAAAAATGAGTTCTGTAGAATTCCACATGCAACAAAACAGAGAGAGAGAAAAAGAGAGAGAGAGAGACAGAGATAGAGCTAGAGAGACAGAGACAGAGTGAAAGACACAGAGACAGAGAGAGACAAACAGAGGCAGAGACAGAGAGAGAGAGAAAATTTCTGAAAATCAAAGAGATTAAAAGCTGAATACAAAAGATGTAATTTTTTGAATTGATGCAGAACTCTGGTAGGTTTTTTGTTTGTTTGGTTTGGTTTTTGGTAATTTGAAATGGAAATCAAATTATCAGTATAAAATCATTTTTAAAAAAATGAAATTCAGAAAAGTTGAGGTAATAAAAAACTTTTTTAAAAGTATTTTTCCAAATTATGTAAAAGAAAAATTAATAAAAGAGCATTACCATTTATTACCATTATCATTGGATATAGGTCTACAAATGTTAGCTGTAGTCATAAGATGAGAGACAGAAAGACAGAGAGAGCAAAGAGACAATGAGGCAGAGACAATGAGACAGAGACACAGAGAGAGACAGACAGAGACAGAAAGAGACAGAGAGAGAAATAGAGAGAGGCCGACAAACACAAAGACATAGATGGACAGAAAGAGATTAATGGAGTAAAAGGCAAAAAGAATTAATTTTTTTTTCCAGATTTGGTTTATTTGTGGAAGCCTAGATAATCAAGTAGAAGTTAGCTTAAACAATTATTACCTTAAATAAATTAGTTACATATGAAAATAAATAAATGTTCCTGGAAGTCAAACGTTATATTGCCAACAAAACCAAGTAGAGAGATAGGAAAAAGTTATATCAATAAAAAATAAAAAATTTAAAAAAATATTTGGAGGTCTATCTACAAAGATGTACAAAGGAATTATATGAACGCAACTATGAACATTCTTTGTAGAAATAAAAACACAACTAAATAACAAAGGAGAGAACTGGTCATGCTTAGATCACACCAGTATAATATGAATGACAATACCATATAAATTAATGTACTTATTTTGTGCCATACCAATGAAACTACCAAAAACTTTAGGTTATAGCTTTAGAAAAAAAGAAAATTAGCAACATTTATGTTGAGGAACAAATTTCAAGAAGCACAAGCAAAGTAATGAGAAAAAAAAATGTGGGACAGAAGGGAACCTAGAAGTATTAGATATTTAATTCTTCTACCCATCAAAAATCAATCAAACTAGAGGGATGCACTGGGAGAAGGATGGAGAAGAATGGAAAAAATTATCTCACGCAAAAGGAGCAGGCAAGAAAGAATTTTTAATGTGAAAGGGAAAGAGGAAAGCAGGTAAAATACATTTTGCTAAAAGGTACTATAGAAAATGAAGTATTATCAATAATAAACATATGTACACCAAACAATGTAACATTTAAATTCTTAAATGAAAAATTAAATGAGTTACATATGGAAATAGATTGTAAAAATTTAGTTAAAACAATTAGTAGTGGGGTACCTCAACTTTCCTCTCTCATAACTAGATTAATGTAACTAGAAAATAAAGAAGAAAGAAGTTAAAGAAATTAAATAAAAAGTTAAAGATATGATAGAACTCTGGAGAAAATTGAATGAGAATGGGAAGTAATGTACCCTTGTCTTTGTTTTTCATGGCACCTTCACAAAAATTAGCCATGTATTAGGACATAAAAGTCCCACAAACCAAGGCAGAAAAGAAGAAATATTAAATACACTCTTTTCAGATCATAATACAATAAATATTATCTTTAATAAAGGACCATAGAAGCATAGAATAAAATTAATTGAAAATGAAATAAACTAATATGAAGTCATGAGTTGGTCAAAGAACAAATCATAATAACAATCAATAATTTCCTTTAAGAGAATTACAACAAATTCCAAAATTTGTGCCATGCAGTCAAAGAAAGATTGAGGGGAAATTTTATATCTCTAAAGACATAAATTTTAAAAATAGAGAAAGGGCATATCAATGAATTTGACATGTAACTAAAAATAAAAACTGGAATGAACAAAAATCCACAATTAAAGACCAAAATAAAAGTCTTGAAAGCCAAAGAAAAGATTAATAAAATTGGAAGTTAAAAAAATTGAACAAATATGTAAAACTAGGAACTGGTTTTTATAGAAAAAAAGTAAAATAGTTAAATGATTGGATATTTTGATTTATAAAAAGAAAATGTAATTACCAATATTTAAATGCAAAGATCATGTACACCACCAATAAAGATGGAATTAAAGCAATTCTTAGAAGTTATTTTGCTCAATTACATGCCTATAAATGACAGTCCAAGTAAAATGATGAATACTTATAAAAATATGAGTTGCTCAGATTAGAAGAAGAAATAGGAATTCTGAAATAATCCTATTGTAGAAAATGAAAATAAATAAGTCATAAATTTTCTCCTTAAAAAAAATAAATATATAAACAGGACCATATGGATTTACAAGTGAATTCTACCAAACTTTTAAGGAACAATGAATCTCAAAACTATTTTTTTTAATTAAGTAAAGAAGGAATCCTACTAAATCCCTGTTTTGACACAAATGTTATTTTGATATCTAAACAAGGTGAAGAAAAAAAACAACAAAGAAAAAAACACTATAAACCAATTTCCTTAATGACTATCTATATAAGAGATTACATCACTATATCAAAAATATTATACACTATGAACAGGTGGGAGTTATACCATGACTGCAGAAAAGCTTCAATGATTAGAAAATTATCAGAACAATTGATCATTTTTATGTCAAAATCAACAAAAAACTTCTTATTTTCTCAGTAGATGCAGAAAAAGTCTTTTAAATACAATATAATACCCATTCCAATTAAAAATAATAGAAAGCGTATGAATTATTAAACTTTTTTTTTGGCAAGGCAATTTGGATTAAGTGATTTGCCTAGGGTCACACAGGTAGTAAATGTCAAGTATCCGAATTTGGATTTCAACTTAGGCCTTTGTAACTCCAGGGTCAGTGTTCTTTGGAGCAGGGAAGTAAGGATGTCCACTGTCACCAATATTATTAAATAACTTATTGCTAGCTATAGCAATAAGAAAAGAAAAAGTAAACAGAAGAAATAAAAACAGGCAATGAGGACACAAAATTATCTCTCTGCAGATTATACAGTGATGTTCTTAGAGATTCCTAGAGAATTTACTAAAAAAAGTTGAAAAAAGTCACAATTTTAGCAAAGTTGCAAGATATAAAATAAACCTACATAAAGCATCAGCATTTCTATATATTACCAACAGAACACAGCAGTAAGAGATAGAGAAATTGCATTTAAAATAATTTCAGACAATATAAAATACTTAAGAGTCTATTTGCCAAGACAAGCTCAGTGACTATGTGAACACAATTATGAAACATTTTTAACATAATTAAAATTAGGCCACGCCAATATAATGAAAGCTATAATTATATCCCACTTAGTTTATTTGTTGAGTGCTGTAACAATAAAACTATCAAAGAATTATTCTATAGAGTTGAAAAAAAAACATTAACAAAATTCATATGGAAGAACAAAGGTCAAGAATATCAACCCAAAGATCTAAGCTTTTGGCATTAAAAACTCACCATCCGACAAACATGATTGGGATGATTGGAAAGCAGTTTGGCAGAAGCTAGGAACAGACCAGCCTTTCACACCATATACCGAAATAAGGTTAAAATGGATAAATAATTTATATATAAAGGATGATTTCATGATTAAATTGAGGGAGCGTGGAAAAATCTACATGTTATCTTTATGGAAAAGGAAAAAATGTATTACCAAACAAGAGATAGAGAGAGTCATTGGAGGGAAAATAGATAATTTTTATTACATCTAATTAAAAAGATTTTGCACAAATAAAACTAATACAGTCAAAATTAGAAGGAACATAGAAAACTGGAGGCAAGGAATCTCAGCAAATTTCTCTGTCAAAGACCTCATTTTTCAAATATATAAAAAACTGATCCAAGTTTATACAAATAAGAGCCATTCTTCCATTGATACATTATCAAGAGATATAAAAAGACAATTTTCAAATAAAGAAATCAAAGTTATCAATAGCCACGTTTTTTTTTCTAAATCACAATAAATTAACAAAATAGATATTAAAATAAATCCTGAGATGCCACCTCACATTTTTCCAAATGGCTAACATGACAAAAAGTAAAAATGACAAATGTTTGAAGTGAAACCAAAGCACTATTGGTAGAGTTATGTCCAACCATTCTGGTTCAATCATTTTGGAGAACAATTTGAAACTACACCCAAAGGATTATAAAACTGTGCATACCCATTGACCAAGCAATATCACCACTATGTCTGTATCTCAAAGAGATAAAAAAGGGGGAAATGATCAATTTGTTTTAAAAGATTTATAGTAGCTCTTTTTTTGTGGTGGTAAAGAATTGGAAATTGAAAAGATGCTCAGTATCTGAGAAACAGCTGAACAGGTTGTGGCATATGATTGTTATAAAAAATGAGAAGCAGAATTATTTCAGGAAAAAGAAAAAAAAAGTTGAAATTCTTATATGAATTGATGCAAAGTGAGGTAAACTGAACCAGGAGAACATTATACACAACAATAATAATATTGTAGCAATATTCAACTGTGATAGAGAGAACTAATCTGATCAAAGCAGTGATACAACACAATTCAAAAGAACCCATGAAAAAAAATGTTATCCAGTTTCAGAGAAAACTGATGAACTCTGAATTTAGATGGAAGAATAATTTTTCACTTTATTTTTTTTATATTTATTTTTTAAATTGTGTTTTCTTTTGTGATATGGCTAATATGGAAACTTATTTTACATGAGTTCACATGTATAATCAACGTTATATTGCTTGCCTTCTCAAGGGTTAGGGGAGGGCTTAGATGGAGGAAAATAATTTAAAAAACATTTTTAAAATGAACTAACTTTTGCAAAATTGTAGCTAGAAAATATTTAATCCAATTAATAAAAATATATTTTAAAAGGCAACAAAAGTATTTGGAACTGGCTAAGAGGCTGAACAGGTAATTGATGAAATAGATTACGTACACAAGAACCAGGAATAAATAATTCTAAGCTGTTTGATCAGAACAAAGGCCTTAACTACTGGAGCAAGATTCTTTATTCAATCAAGCTGGAATGGAAGTCTGGCAAAAGTTATTTAGAGCAATATGTCTAATTTTCTGATATAATAACTTCCAACTGTATTCATTATGTAACTATAAATGTTCATGTCATGAACACATTAGATGAGCATGAAAGGGGATACAGTGGTTTTTAGAACTAGAGATTTTGACAAAATGAAAGATAGGATCATGGCAGATAAAAACACTTACCTTAAATTGAAAATTATTTGAACAAACAAAATCAAAGCAGTCAAAATTAAAAGGAAAGCATTTGATTTTTTTGGGGGGGGATAGCAAATTTTTCTCATAAAGGACAGATATTAAATAAATATATGTATGAAACTGATTCAAATATTTAGAAATAAATGTCACCCCAGAATAAATAGGAAAAAATATAGAAAGGATGATCTCAAAATAAATGTAAGCTATCATAAACCATGTGAAAAATTAATTAATTAAAAATTAATTAATTAAACTAAAATAACTTTTACGAAGTGTCCTTATTTCCATTAGACTGTCGAAGATGCTATCAACAAGGAAAATGACATTTGTTGGAGGAAGTATGAGAGAATAGCCATGGCAATGCATTATTTTTGTAGAGTTTTATTGTTTCCAGATATATTGAAAAGCAATATATAACCAAACCCCTGAAGTTCCTAAGTGCATACTTCCTTTTGACCTAAGTATACTGCTACCAAGCATAGCCCAAAAGGGAAAAAATGGAAAGGATCAGTATTGACACAGTTATTCATGGTAGTAATTTTTATTGGTCCAAGGGTAAGAAGGTAGGAATTGTTGGTATCTTCCTTTTTTTTTTGGAAGGGGCTGGGACTGATGAAAGAAAAGGTATTTACTGGGAATGATCTTTTTAAATTCTGTTTTTATTTATGGAATAAAACAAGCATTTCCATAGCACAGTACAATAAAAAAATGACTGTACATAAAACTGCAACTCTACAATGCATAACTTATTATTCCTTTCAAATATACAATAAAATTATCATGTAAACTTTTTTCTTTCTTTCCCTCTCCCCCATCTAGAGGTAGCTATCATTAGATGCCCCCCAAAAGAATACACACACATATACACATATATGTATGTATATATTTATACACACACACATATATTTATTTATTTTATTTCAAGCTTAGAAGAAAAAGGTGTCTTTGAAGCTTTTAAAATAATGTACTTTAAGAAAACAGAAGAAATTACAAATTACAAATCACAATTAAACTGGTAGTATATCCTTGAAACAATTGTTATGAATTTATTACATACCCTCAAAAAAGGAAATAAGCTGGAAATAGTGGAGATCTGCGGTTCTGTTTGCCATCCTTTCATTCTCTTCTTTGTTTGTAAAAATGTTTATTGATATTTGTCAAGTCTAGAATAACAGTAACAAATACATAAAAAGGCAGAGTTGGGCAATATCGTCTCCAAAGTCTCTTTAAACTCTGATATTCTATCTTTCTATCAGTTCTTAATACTTAAGGAAAATGAGAAGAAAAAAATGTGGGACATTGATCTGGGAAATTCACTTGCTTACTCAAAAGCGAATTAATTCAGTTTGGAAGAGGAAGACAGTTAAAAGTATCGTGCTTAATGGAGTAATAAGTAGGGGTCTGAGATATGTAATTCAAGAGTTTGATGAGCCATCTTGGAAGGTCTCTTGTCTGAAAATATCTTTTCCCACAAACTTAACTAGAGTATAGACTGTAGTGATCAGTAATTGAATATAATTAATATTTTCACTAATGTTTGACAGTGTTATACACACAATATACACTTAACAAATACTGTAGTGTTCACAGCAGGTTCTGAAACATTTACCTTTGGAAACATTTTTTGAAGTAAACCATTATAATTTTAGAGACAATGTCTTAAAATGTAAATAATGCATTAAAAAAAAAATCCAACTATTTCCTAAGTGTATATACTGACTAAGTTTTAAAGGGATCACTAAATCAATGAGTTTGCAAGACTTAGAAAGCATGGAACTTTGGAAAGTTGTCTTGATATGCTGGTAGAGAGACTGGAAAAGGAAAGTTCTGGAATATGGAGATTTGTGACAATAATTGGAGAGCCACAGTATGGAACATAGGAATGTCATGTGTTAAGGGCAGGTATCTTAGGCAACACAAGAGAGCGAAAGGGAATGCATTCAGTAAAAATAGAAATGAAGTATGGAGGAAAGAACCCTGAATTTTCTGAATCCCATTGCCATTTATTTTCCTTTTGGGATTAGTCAAGGCATTTAACCTATCTAAGAGTAGAAAAGGCAGCATAGTTCAGGGGAAAAAATGTTGGATTTGGCATTGAAAGAGCTGGATGTCTATTCACTATGGTTGTGGATTGAGGCATGTTGCTTAATCTCTCTGTCCCTCAGTTTCCTCATCGGCAAAATGAAGAATTTAAACCAGATGGCATCTAATAAGATGTCCATGCTCTAAATCCATGACCTGCTATCCTATGATCTCATTATGTAAACCAAAGATAACAATATTTAAGCTAATTCTCTATGTTGTTGTAAGGAACATACGTTTTAAGGTGATATATGCATATGAGCCATTATAAATATCATTCATTTAAAACCCTGAAAACAAACTTTGCTACTTAACTCTGTTGTCAAAGACTACTGCTGCCAAGATTAGACATTCATATGACATCTTTATAGGTATGATTCTAAAGATATTTATTAGGATGATGAGTCAGATTGTTGCCATCATAACCAGTTTGTTAGTAAGGTCAGTCAACAACCAACTGTCTGATTGGGGAAATTAATATCAAACACCCAGGCTGATTGATTATTTAATTGAATTGAATGAATTCATTGACTGTTTTGTCACCTTTTGAGCTTCTTCTCCACATCCAGGCAATAATCCAGGAAAGGGGGAGGCAGAGTGGATTATAGATTGCCTCATTTTCTGCTCCACTGAATTTACTGAGAATGAAATGGAATCCACAGAGCAATAAGGACTGTGTGATTCTTACATTATTGAAAGGAATATTTCATTATCATTCCAAAATATCAGGAGAGGTAATGTGTGTAATGTACACAGAGCTGAGATTAAAATCTTGGCCTTTAAATATCCATTTTCATAGCTACATGGACTTGGGAAAGTCATTTTAATGCTTTTGAATTTCACAGAATCACAGGATTTCAAATTTGGAAGGGATTTCAGTATGTATCTAATGCAACCCAAACTTGAAAAAAAGACCTATTTCTTCCTACAACAAACTTGATAAGGGGTTTCCAGCCTTTATTCAAAGATTTCTAATAAAAAAGAAGCCACTGCTTCTGGAAGCTGCTCATTCTATTTTGGAAGAGTTCCAATTGTTAGGAAGTTTTTCCTTACACAAAGCTTAATTTTGCTTCTTTTTAACTCCCACATTTTAAATCAAGCAGAACAGCTCTCAAGTTTCCTTCAGTTTGTTTATTTTTCTTTTCTAAGCTAAATGTCCTCAGGTTCTCCAAGAAATCTTCGTATGTCATTAACTTAAAACCCTTTATCATCTCATTTTCCTTCCTATGAACAATTTACAGGCTTTCCTAAAATGTGGCACCTAGAACTGATCATAATACTGTTGATGTGGAATGACTCTCTCTTTCTCTCTTTCTCTCTGTCTCTGTCTGTGTCTCTGTCTCTGTGTGTGTGTCTCTCTCTGTCTCTCTCTTTCTCATCTATAAAATAGAAATAATAACTAATATAAAGTTAACTCACCTAACTATAGTGAATATTCAATGAGAAAATGTATATGTAGTATAGTGTTATTGAAAAGAAGTATACAAAAACATAAGCTATTCTAATAATTACTTATTGACTACCTATTTGCATATGGTAAATTTTCTCAGTACTTTACCAAGCTAATTTTGGAAGACAGACTCGAGGAAGCTATATACAGTTCAATAGTACATCATCAAGTAGTACATCAGCAGTACATCTTTCCAGGTGCACCCTGAGTGGAAGAAGTAGGAAGAGCACCAGAGCATTTAAAAAGATGGAGCTGGTTTCTTGTTCTGACTAGGAACTCATTTTAGACTTTTATGTTTGGTTTGTTTGCAATTTTGTGATTCTTTTAACAAATTATTAAGGACTTCATCCTTTATTTAGCTGGAATTTTGAAAAAGTTTCCTTTTTTTATTTTTAACTTATTTTGTTTTAGTTACATGGTATAGGAGCTACAACTCAGTTCATTGATTTATTTAAAGTTCTGATAACCGATAAAAATGAAGTAATTTTATTACTCAGTCTTTTCTTGATGGTTTTCATTTATCTTGATTATCTTTCTCATGTCCATAGAGTTTGTAAATTAAATACTACAGTGTCATTCGTGTTCCTTTGACATTTGGTGTTTATAGATCCGCTCTCCTCTTGCCCAGAATTACTCGGATACCTCTCATTGGTACTTCACTGATTTGTTTGCTAAGCTTCATAGAATATTCTGAGTAGTAGCAGGAGCTTAAACTCCCCTTAATTTAAAAATATAATATTCCATTTTCTTTGATTTCGCAGGAAAACAGTATAAGCCCAGTTTGGTTCAATTGTGATTCCTTTATCGTTGAAGGTATATCTTCTTCATCCTTGTAATATTTCTTATTTGTTATTGACATAGCAAAATTTAGCACTAAATGAAACTTGAAGAATGGCTCCTTCTACCACCAGCACTTCTCCCTTTGCAATCTATGAATTTTATTGATCTTTGTTTTGTTATCTTTATTCATTATCCCTTCCCCACTCCTGCAGTGTGGAATTCAGGTTTTTTGACTCATTATCTTCTCTTTCTATCATTCTGGGTCTCTGTGTCTGTATCTCTTTCTCTGTCTCTCTGTCTGTCTCTGTCTCTCTGTCTCTCTGTCTCTGTCTCTCTCCTTCTCCCTCTGCCCCTCTCTCTACCCAGACTATAAGACTAGAAATAATAAAACCAGTTTCTCTCCCCTCCATCCAAGGATGCATAATATTCCCCAGTTTCTGGGATAAGAACTTACTATTTGACAAAAACTGCTGTGAAAATTGGAATATAATATGGTAGAAAGTGGGCATAGACGATCATCTAACGCTGTACACCAAAGTCAAGTCTAAACGGGTGCATGATCTAGGTATAAAGGCTGATACTGTAAATAATCTGAGGAAGCAAGGAATAGTTTACTTGTCAGATTTATGGAGTAGGGAAGACTTTATGACCAAAGAAGAGTTGGAGAGCATTATAAAATGCAAAATGGATAACTTTGAGGACATTAAATTGAAAAGTTTCTGTACAAAGCCAATGTACCCAAGATTAAGAGGGAAGTGGGAAATTGGGAAAGAATATTTACAACCAGTGTCTCTGATAAAGGCCTCATTTCTAAAATATATAGGGAATTAAGTAAAATTTATAAGAATACAAGTCATTCCCAAATGATAAATGGTCAAAGGATATGAACAGGCAATTTTCAGAGGCAGAAATTAA
>JAQQSU010007554.1:0-13190 GCA_028627135.1 Pseudochirops cupreus
GTTCTTGTTTCTTATGGCTTTATAATTCTGGAAACTGCTATATCTGCCACTGATCCACTCTCCTGAAGGGTCCAGCTGTGACTTATCCTGGCCACCCGAGGGCCAAGTCGCGGTTTCAGGCTGGTCTCGTTTCAGCTCCCAGCACAATGTGATGAGCCCTTTCTGCCAAGCTGCCTTCAGCAGATGTGTTTTTCTGTTGTGAGTTTTGGAGCCCTAAAATTTGTTTAGAGTCATATTTTATGGGTATTTCAGGTGGCTATGTGGGAGCTGTGGAACCTTGTTGCTTCTACGCCATCATCTTAGCTCCACTCCCCAATGAATGAGTTCTAAGGGGAAATATTTTTCCTCCACCTATTGTAATGTAAGACAAAAATCATCCTTGTATTGTACCTTTCAAATGATCAAATAAATGTATTTGTAATATTTTATTATATAATTTCATATTTATTTATGTTATAATTACATTATAATTTATTCAAATTTTATTTTATATTGTGTCATATGTTATATAATATACTTATATGCTATATTATGTTATAATTACAATTTATATTTTAAGATAGTATAATTAATGATATGCTATTATAATACAAGTATTATCTTAGATCATATAGCATTATGTTATATTAAAATAATTTACATCTTTGTTGAGTTTTGTGCTTACATTTCTCAATTTCTGCTCAGCTCTAGCCTTTTCATCAATAATGAATGGGAGACATAAGTTTCATTAAATATCTATACCCATGGGATTATGTTCAGTTTTTTCCTGGTAGGTAATTCTTTTTTATACGTTTCTGTCTTTAGCCTTTTGGAATACTTTATATCAAATTCTCTTCTTTAGTCAGTTATTTAATAAATCTTTTGTGATCCTGTCTATAATTTATTTTTTCTTGAACTTCTTTGTGAAAATGTAGTAATTTTACTTTGAAATGGAAGCATGTAATTTCAATTATGTCATTCCTAGGGTCTCATTTTGGATTTTTTTTTTCCAAGGAGCAACTGGTATGTTCTTTCTATTGGTACTTTGTATTCTAGTCTGGTAGATCTAAGAAATTTTCATTCTTGATTTCTTTAAATATGGAACTTATGATTTTGAAGTCATAATTTTCATGTAATATGATGATTATTAGTTTACTTCTTCTTAACCTATTTGACAGAAGATATTTTATGATTTATTCTGTTTTTTCCCAGAATTAATTTTTGTTGTTATTTCTTGTTGCTTTACGCCATCATTGATTTCTATTTAGTCTATTATAATTTTCATTTGGTCAAATTCCCTCCCCCCACCCCTTACATACTGAGTCATTTATTTTCCAACTTTTTCTCTTAAGTATGTATTTCTTTTATAATGTGTTGTTACTGACTTTTTATTTCAAAGTTTTTGAGTAGACTTTGTAGACAAGCTATATTCTTTTTTTTCTGTTTGCTCATTTCAAGATTTACTTATAGATGTTTTAATATTTTGTTGGTTTTTTGTTTATTTGGTTTTTTTCTCTTCTTTTTCTGGATTTGTAGTGTGAGTGTCTCTGGCCCTATGGTTTAGATTTTTTATTTGTTTGTTTGCTTTTAATATTCATTTACTCATTTTTTTTTTCTAGCCATACTTCCTGAATTGGGATTTTACTTGCTGGGCTCTGCAAATTCTTGGAAAGAATAGTGAGGTCTTGTTTTTTCCTGTCCTATATTAACTTGGATTCTGCAATTGTCTCCTCCAGCTACTGAATGATATATTCTTCAAGACTTCAAGTACAGCTCAGGCTAGTGAGCTACTGACTTTTAGTGCCATAGGATATTACTTAAGACAGGGTTCAGTTTGAATTATAGCCTATTCTGATTGCTTCCCTCAAACTCTGAGCTCTCTGAGCTCCAGATTCCAGTAAGTAGTCAGAGTGACAAAGCCACAGACTCTAAGTATCAGTTACTTAATATTGTTCCTCATTCAATTTCAGAGAATTTCACCTGAAAATTCTAATTTTCCTTGACTCATTTCAATCAATGTGGACTGTGCTTAATGCCCTGCAATTTTCTCGCCATATCCCCATCCATTATACCCAGAGTTCATAGTTTCTGTCTCCAGATTGCCCTGTCTCATGAAAGATAAAATGTTTGCTAATGTTGTATTCCCTGGCTCATTATTTTGCCTGGCTCCCTGTCCTAGTCCCCACTGTACAGAGAAGCAATCTTCAGGTTTCCTTAATTTGCCACTGGTCAGAGATGTGTAAGACTTATTAACTTAATGTTTCCAGGTCAAGTTTTTCTTGATGAGCCACTTGTCTAGAATCCTCATGCATTTGGTTATCTCTTTTGTTCAGATCTGTACTGGAAAATGCAATTATTTTCTTTTCTCCCTAAATAGCCTTAAATCTCCACCACAGTTTCTTTTTCCATCTTTGCTGAGGTAGTTGTTTGAAAACTCAGCTGCTCTGCTGGCTCTTCAATCTGCCATCTTGAGTCTGTCAATACCACCATACATTCTCTAAACTGATTTTACCCTTCCTTGCTGTGCTCTATGAGTTGATGCTACTGGTAATTGTCCTTCATTTTTCATAATATTTTATAAGTGAGTTAATATTTTCATCAGATGTTACCTTTGGCAGTCATCTCACTACACTTGGCAAGTAAGTTGGATATTTGCTGACTAAGATGTATTCTGGGCTCTTTTGGTCACCCTTGTTTTGGAAATTTATTTATATTCATTAAACTTCTGCATAAAATTATTTTAGTTAGTGCCGATGTCATTTCTGTTGTCTGTTTCTTATTTTTGATAATTAATTGCCTGTTTTAATAGTTTGAAACTGTTGTTTCACTTGTGTGCCACACCTGTTTCTTATCATTACTCTTATTTTTTTTGTTAATTCTGATCATAGACTAACAATTCAATTGTCTTGCTGTACACAGAAAACTGTGTACAGTATGTCCCACATCAATAACCAGTCTTTTATTGTCCAGTGAAATAATATCTAATTAATTTTAATACCATTCATGATCATTGTATGCAACACCTAATAGTTTCTTGAAGGAAGTAATTATGATATAAAAGCATGAACTTGTTATGCAGTCTTCATGTCTGGATCATTCTTTCTCCCTGACCAATCTTCCCTATATTTATTCCCTACTTTGCCTTTCCCAATCTTTGCATGGAAGTCACCTACAACTGAGTTTTTGCTGATTTAGAATCTTTTCAAATTCTTCATAGAATTTCTCTACTTCTTTTCCCCCCAGCTAATATTTTATAAACAACTATTTTCATGTTTATCTCTATTACTGCGATATGAGATGACTAAATATACCATAAAATATTATTTCTTTTTGCTTTTGGACATATGACAAAATCTCCTTCACTGATTGTTATTTTTACCTCTCTAAGGAGTACCTGTTCATCATCCTTCAAACTCTCTTTTTCCTTCTGGTTTTATATACAGCAAGAAACCATACTTATCCTTTCTCTTTTGATAAATCTCAATTCTACTTATCAAGCCCTAACATCTCTGTTGACTTCCAATCTTTGGTTTCCAATTACCTTTTTGACATTCCAAACTGGATGTTCTGTAGACTTATAAAACTCATATCCAATATGAAACTCAATATCTTTTCACCTAAATTTCTCCATCTTTTAAAATGTCTATTACTGTTGAAAGTACTACCATCCTCCTAGTCACCCAGGATCACAACCTAGGTGCCATCTTTTACTTCTCAGAATCCCTTTACCTTCCCATGTGCAATCTGTGGCCAAGTAATATCAATTTTATATTCATGATATCTTTCACATGCATCTCTGTCTTCCCCCTGACACTGCTGCACTCAGTGCAGGCCCTTGCCATAGGCCTTTAAAAATTCATGCCTGAATTATTGCAACAGCTTGCTAGTTAGTCTCCCTGCCACCAGTTTTTTGTATCTCAAGTATAGATTTCATCTACCTATCAAAATGATCTGCCCAAAGCATAAGTCTAATCACATCAACTCCTCTACTTAATAAGCTCTAGTGGTTTCCTATAACTTCTAGGATGACATTAAAAAACACTTTTTAATTTGAATTTCAAAGCCCTTCATATCATGGCTCCCTCCTACCTTTCCAGCCATCTAACAATTTGTTCTCCCCTCCATCACAGTGTCAGAACCAATGACACTGGCCTATTTGCTCTTCCTAATGCAACACTGATACTTAATCTTTCATGTGAGGAACTTTAAATTGCTATTCCCTGTGCCTGGAATTGTTTTTTTCTCTTTTTTTTCCTGGTGTCCCTAATTTCCTACAAAATCCCACTAAAATCTCACTTTCTATGTGAAGTCTTTCCTTATCCCACTTAATTCTGATGATTTCCTTCCATTGATTATGTTTTTCTTTTATCTAGTTTGTTTATATAAAATCATTTGCATGGAATTAATATTTTGATTTTATTTGTAAATATTGCTTAACACAGTCCCTGGCATATAGTAGGTGCTTAATCAATGTTTATTGACTGACTGAATACTGACCTTAGAGCCAGAAATACAGGGTCAGTTCACAAGGAACCAATTTTTAAAAGATCCCCACCTATTAAAAGCATAACAATTAATATAATAAAAATGAGAGAAAAGCAAAATAAGGTAAAATGGATATAAATGACTTTAAAAACCAAATGAATGTTACCTTATTTGAATAAAATATATTCTATGACATATGAAACATCTGACAGCACCTAGATTAAGGCAGCCAATTGTCCTGGATTTTGTGGTTTAATTGTGGTTTGAAAATAGCAGAATGAGAGCATTACAGGACAGCCAGTGGTAGAAGAGACTGGAAAATCTCCCAGTTTGGACATGAAGCAGCTGGTTGATGAATATGTTTGGGGAACAAGCTCACTTCAGCAGTTAATATTTATGGTGCTGCAGAGTGACAGATTTCTGTGCCTGGAGTCAGGGAGACTTGAGTCCAAATCAGCCTTCAGATACTTATTAGCTGTGTGGCACTGAGCAAGTCACTTAACCCTATTTGCCTCGGTTTTCTGATCTATAAAATGGGGATGATAATAAGCACCTACCTCATTGGGTTGTTGTGAAGATTAAATGAACTAATATTTGTAAATCATGCAACACAGTACTTGGTATCTAATATGTGTTATATAAATGCTAATTGTTCTCCCTTCCCTGTTAGGGGAAAGCAATATGTTGACAGATGAATAAGTAAAGACTATATCCATAATGCATACACAATGATTTGGACTGGAGCTAATAAGTGGGAAATCAGAAAAGCTCTGATGAAGGAGATGGAACTTGAGATGAGACTGATAGGGTAAAAAGGGATTAAGAGGTCATCATGAGGAAGTAAGGAAAAAGAAAATTCCGGGTCTGGGGAAGGGCCTGTGCAAAGACAGAGAAAGGAGATAAAATGTCATATATTGGAAGCAGCCAATGGGTTTGGAGTGTTTAGTGCATAAGCAAAAGCAATGTGTAATCTCTTTAGTAATATGGACTGGAATCAAACTGGGAAAGGTTTTAAATGCCAAACAGAAGGCTTTGTATTTGATCTCAAAGATATTTGAAAGCCTTGGAAGTTTCTTCAAGCAATGAATGACATAGTCAAGCCTGAATTTAAGGAATATCAATTAAGCAGCATTGTTGAGGGTAGATTAGGAAGAAGAAGAGGTGGAGGAATGGAGACCAATTAGGGGGACAGTGTAGTAATCTTGACCATTGTTTACTAGGGAATGGACTAAGTATGAAACTATAACATGAGTGATCACTCGAACTACAACCATAATCCAAATTTAGACTATTATTAGCTCTATACAGTACAGTGGTTGAAATCACAATACTTTTTTTTTAATGAAAAGGTGACTGTTTTAAGCTACTTGTTCAAGATTTTCATTAATAAATCAAGATACCTCAGAGGAGTACATGAAATTTACAACAGATTTTAATCAATTAATCTATGACTATACATATATTACCATGACATCAAATATAATATATTGTGCTACAAGACAATATAACAGATCATTGAAATAGCATGTGAGATGCGATATGGAATAGTACATATGTGCATATATGTGTTTGTACATACATGTGTGATCATTTACTGATTTATTTAGCTATTTATTTGTTCATCTATCCCCTCATTCCTTTATTTGTTTATTTATTTGCTTCAGGCCATTCAGATCCCTGTGTGGAGACCCTGGAAAGAAGCTAAAGACTGATATTTCCTCCAGTAACAGATTTACTCGATTTACAGGGCAAGGGTTTACATGGAGAATAGTCAAAGTCAATTTGAAGTTTAGTGAAAATCTAAAAAACTTCTGGATATTTAATAACTTCCTTCCCCACCCCTCTGCAATCAACATTGTGGTTACAGAAATCTCCCAATTTGAAGCTGAGGCAGCTGCTTGCTGAGTCTGCACATGGGACAATTTCAGTTCAGTAGCTTACACAGCAGGGTCTGTTTGTTGCTTTGTGCATCCTGATCATAGTTTATTTTTGTTTTTAAGTTTCCTTTTAGTTAATGACCTTTGTAGGTGACCTTCGGTCTTCCAGTGTACAAATATGTGATTGACAGTGCTTATATGCATTAAAACGTAGAATGTAAATTCCTTTTGGACAGGAGCTGCTTACTTTTGTATATTTATATCTATAGGGCCTGGAATATAGTAAACACTACAATGGGCGTTATATGAATTTCTTGAGACAACATGAAATAATTCAATTTATTGATATAGAATAAACTTTATAATTTCTATATCTTAAAAAAACTTGTTGTGGTATATTTCCTCTTTTTGATATAATCACTATTTTTAAATGATTGGATAACATATTCACAAGATTGACACATTAATTTTATACTATTAAACCAGATTTTGTCATATTACATATCAATTGTACCATTGATAAATCATCCATTTTTCATTTTTCACAAGGCAATCAGGGTTAAGTGACTTGCTCATATACACACTGATAGTAAGTGTCAAGTATCTGAGGCTAGATTTGAACTGAGGTCCCTTTGACTCCAGGGTCTTTGCTCTATCCATTGCATCATCTAGCTGCCCAAATCATCCATTTCCCCAAATCTATTCTAAATTATATTCCAAACATATTCAATGGATTTTAAATCAGGTGATTTTGAATGACCTTGAAGTGTATTCAGTCTCCATCTCTTGGATACATTTCTGAATATATCATAAAGTGAAATAGAACAAAGTTGTATTGAAGTATTCCCTGTCCATTTGAGAATTCCCATAATTATGGAATAATTCTCTACCTTGGCATGTCCAGATATGTCAAGTTTATTCCCTCTTTTTTCTAAGAATTCTATTCCCCTTGATGTGATTAAATTATTCAGATCTTATGTGCTCATTTTGACTTCTTAAGAAAATGGCTTTCTATATTTTTTTTAGAATTAAAAGTTATTTTTGTCATTAAATATTACTTTGTAATTAATCTTTAGTACTCCAGTACTTGTGTTGTCTTGTCCATGACAATATTTTTCTGTTCTAAAATTAAATTATATCAAAATTATTGTGGCTCAAACATATACACATCATAGTAAGCATTTGTCGAGTGACTATGCAATATTTTCTTCATACATATATCAGGGCCTACTATCTCTAACGTGGCACTGTGTCCAAGTATGACTCAGTAGCCATGTCTGCTTCTCTTTTTCTTTTAAATCTCATGGTTTTATTCATTTAAATGTCTTCTGAGAATCAAGTTATTTACATCATGCTTAAAATAGCTATAGCTTTCTCTCTCTTATTTTCTGTGTATGTATATAGATATATACATACATAATAAATTTACGTTGAAAGAGATGGTATACACATAAATGTATATGTTGTAAGAGATGTTAGTTAGTAGCATTAAAGATATAGCCAGCTTTCACTTTATGTAAGTACACTGGTCTGCAGGCCTCCTTTTGCCCTCTCAGAATTCCACCTGTCCCCACTTGCCAAGAAAGTTAAGTTTTCAAGCCTAAAATAATGTGTAGAATAGTGCCTGCATTCTTCAATGATTTATTGTTCTTCTGACCTGCACTCTTGCTTCTCAGAAAAGTGATGTGTCTATATGTGTACATTTTTCTACAATAAAAGCCTATTTGACTCCCAAATGAAGTGAAGATGAACTATGCATGTATGTCTATTTTCCACATGAAGTATTGCTAGATTTCAGACACTGGGCCTGACTTTAAATAGTTCTGCAGAATTTGTTATCTTGATAACCAATAAGGCATTCTGTTGTCTTAGGAAATGTCCATTTTTGACAAAACAAAAGGCCAGTTTCCACAGGTTTCTGAGGTAGTTTTATACTCTAGAAACTACTAAGCATGTCATATTGTGAAATATTTTGCCCCAACTGAGTTTTATCAACTTTTACTCAACATAAATCAGCTAGCCTCATGGAGGCACCTCTCTATCAATTTATAATAACTCTTGGCTTTCTGATGATATTTTATGTCCCAAACTACTACTTGACTGCAACTATGTACTACTTTATACTGTATTGTGACAAACTGATTAGATTTGGCTTGTAGCAAAGATTTCCAAGAGAAGTAAGGACAGACTGTGAATCCATGTTAAAGGTTTGGCATAATGCCTTCTTTCTGTTGTTGAGAGGCAATGGGCTACATTGGATAAAGAGCTGTATTTGAAGCCGATAACACTTGGATTTGAATTCTGTTTCTTATACAGACTAAACGTGACCTGAGGCATGGTGTATAATTTCTCAATTTTCTAGGCACCTTTATAGTATGATCAGCTGCAGAGACTTAGAGGAATTCCTCACCAGGAACTTCAAATAATAATGTAAACAGAAATTCAGTTTTCATCCCTATCCCTATCTTTGTTATATTTGGAATGAAGTATTGTCTTTTTAATAAAGAAGTAATTATGAAATACTTGACCATTCATTCAAGACCCCTTAACAGGGGTTCTCAACCTGTGGGTCATGACCCCTTTGAGGGTCAAACAACCCTTTCACAGGGGTCACCTAAGACCATCAGAAAACACATATTTCCGATGGTCTTAGGAAGTGCGAAGCCACTCCTCTATCTGTCTCCAGGCAGGTCCACCCACATGCAGATATGCCTGGATACGCCCACATATGAGTATTAAAGGGTCACAGCATTAGAAAGGTTGAGAACCACCACCTTATAAGCTTTTTAATATATTTAGGGAAAGTACTTAATCTATTAGTTTGGAAATTGGTGGTACAAGAGGTAGAATACTAGGCTTGTGATCCAGAAGATTTATCTTCTAGAGTTCAAATCCAGCCTCAGACCCTTGCTGTGTGAACGTGGGCAAGTCATTTAACTCAGTTCCTCATCTGTAAAATAAGTTGGAGAAGGGAATAACAAACCACTCCAGTATATGTCAAGAAAATCCTAGAGGGATTAAAGAAGAGTTGGATGTTCTTGAAAAAGACTGAGCAACATGTTTTGTTTCATTTTTCAGGTTTATTCACCAATCTTGTAGACTCATCTCTGATTCCCCTAAGAACTAGCAAGACTCTCTGGTGGCATATATAAGTTACTTTGCTCAATTTTGAAATGAGATTGTCCAGAAACATGATGAAGGTTAGTACTGGACCACACTAAAGTCATAGAATCTTAGAGACTTAATGATTTTAGGGATCATTATCTCAACTTCTTTTGTTTCATTAATGAGGGAACAAGTATCTATTTTGCTTTAGTGTCTTCCTCATTCTGCCAGCAGCTTGTTTAAACTTTACCTTTTGTTTGTGTTGTTTCTTTCTTGTAAACTGTGAGAGGCTGTGTTGCATCATGGTACAAAATGAATCTCAGAATGAAGAAAAAACTAGGGTTCAAGGACTGCATCTGACACATATTGGCTATCTAACACTGGAGAAGTCATTTAACCTCACATTACCCTGACAACTCTCTAAGACTATTAAAATGCAGAGCAGTTGCTATCCCTGTTGGTTGAAAGAACTTCTCCCTTGAGGAGTTTCTTACAAAAATAAAATCAGAGTGAAGGGGATAGGGAGAGAAAACATATGCATATGTACATATACATATATTCACTTATATGTGTATTTTGTTTCCCCTGGAAGAATATAAGCTCTTTGATGGCAATGGCTGTTTTCTTTCTGTCTTTGTATCCCTAATAGCTAGCTTAATACCTAATACAGTAGTTGGTGCTTGATAAATTCTTGTTTATGAGTTGAGTTATACTAAGAATAACTAAATTTAAAAGAGAAAATGTAGTGACTGTCCTGTCCAACTTATCTTTCCATCCACAGCACTGACCTCATGATTCCTTCCTTCTTAGAAGTACATGATTCTTTGTACCTTCTGTATTTCCACTTCTCTCCCCCCTACCCCCATGCTGACTCAGTAATGCTTTAATCATCCCTTACCACAGCTTGGAAATTGTTCAATTAAGCTCCTACTTGAAAATGTCAGACATACTGGGTGATGACAACAGTGCTTATTCTTCCGTGTTTCTTTTCAACACAACCCATTTCAAACACTTCAGAAACTTAAAAAAAAATACTTTTTCCCCATATAGTTTAGAAAAACGAACAGGGCAGGCCAAGACCCTTCCAACTTCACCTACAATAACTATATAAAAATTCTCCAGAAATAGTATCAGAAAAAAAGGATAGTGTAGTTAGCTATAGAAGACAGACTGCCCAGTAAATAGACAAAAACAAACAAAACTAAACAGCAAAAGAGATTAGGAAAAATGTAAAAAAAAAAATAGCATTAGTCATGTTATAAAGAAGAATTAGAAACAATGTGAGGAATCACAAGAAAGAAGAAACAACAACTAAAAATAGACATTAAATAACGTGCTTCAATCTGTGTTCAGACTCCATAGTTCTTTCTCTGGATGTGAGACTTTTGAAATTTTCTTTGATCCTTGCATTGCTGAGAAGAGCTAAGTTTATCAAATTTAGTCACCACACAATGTTGCTGTTACTATGTGCAAAATTCTCTTGGTTCTGCTCACTTCACTCAGTTTCAATTCATATGTCTTTCCAGTTTTTTCTGAAGTCAGCATTCTTGTCATTTCTTATAATATAATAGCATTCCATTCATATACCACAACTTGTTCAGCCATTCCTCTAACTGATCTAAATAGATCTAAATTTATATTACAATATTATAATTGTGAATGTGAATGGGATGAAATCTCCCATAAAATAGAAGCAGGTAGCAAAGTCAACTAAAAACTACAATCTTGTAATATGTTGTTTACAAGAAACATATTTGAAACAGAGTGATACACAAAGAGTAAAGGTAAAAGGTGAGAGTAGAATATATTATGCTTCAGCTAAAGTAAAAAAAAAAAAAAAGAAGGGGTAGTAATCCTGAACATAGATGAAACATTAGCAAAAATTGATCCAATTAAAGGGAAAAAGAAGGAAACTACCTCCTGCTAAAAAGTACCATAGACAATGAATTAATATCAATACTAAACTTATCTACACCAAAAGATATAGCATCAAAAGTCTTAGAAGAAAAGTTAAGTGAGTTATAGAAAGAAACAGACAGCAAAATTGTACTAGAAGGGGACCTCAACCTCCCGCTGATAAATCTAATCACAAAATAAACAAGAAAGAAATTAAGGAGGTAAATAGAATCATAGAAAAGTTATATATGGTAGACTTCTGGAGAAAATTGGATGGAGATATAAAATAATATACCTTTTTCTCAGTGGAACATGACACCTACACAAAGATTAATCATGTACTAACCTCATTACTGAATGCAGAAAGGCAAAAGTATTAAATGCATCCTTTTGAGACCATGATGCAATAAAAACCACATATAGTAAAGGACCATGGAAAGATAGACTAAAATTAATCAGAAACTAAATAATGTAATCCTAAAGAATGAATGAGTCAAACAATATATCATAGAAACAATCAAAAACTTCATCCAAGAGAATCAAAATAATGAGACAACATGCCAAAACTTATGTGATGCAGAAAAAGCATCTTTATATCTCTAAATGCTTATATGAATAAAAATAGAGAAAGACCAGCCCAATGAACTGTGTGTACAACTAAAAAAAAACTAGAAAAAGAACAAATCAGAATACCTAACTAAATATCAAATTAGAAATTCTGAAAATCAAAGGAGATGTTAATAAAATAAAAAATTAAGAAAACTATTATGCTAATAAATAAAACTAAGAGCTATTTTCATGGGGAAAAAAAAAACAATAAAACAGATAAACCTTTGGTTAATTTGATTTTTAAAAGAGAGAGAAGAAAACCAAATTACCAGCATCAAAAATGGAAATGGAGAATTCACCAGCAATGAAGAGGAAATTAAAATAATAATTACAACATATTTTGCAAAACTGTATGCTAATAAATCTGACAATCAAAGTCAAATGGATGCAAAAGTATAAATTGCCAATATTAGTAGCAGATCAAATGAAATACTTCCATAATTCCAATTCAGAAAATAAAAATATAAACAAGCCATCAATGAATTCCCTAAGAAAAAAATCTCCAGGGCCTGATGGATTTACTAGTGAATTCTGTCAAATATTTAATGAATAATTGCTTCCATTACTATATAAACTTCTTTTGAAAGATAGGCAAAGAATGAGTCCTCCAAAATTCTTTTCATGACTCATATATGGTGATGATACCTAAACCAAGAAGAGCTTAAAACAGAAAAAGCAAATTATAGACCAATTTCCCTAATGAGTACTGATGAAAAAAATTAATAAAATATTAACAAAGAGATTACAGCAACTCATCATGAGGATCACTATAAATAGGTGGGATTTATACCAGGATTGCAGGGCTGGTTCAAGATTAAGAAAACTATCAACATAATTGACCATATCAGTAACAAAATTAACTAAAATCTGATGATTATCTCAAGAGATGCAGAAAAAGCTTTTAACAAAATGAAGTACTCATTGCAACTAAAACCATTAGAGCATGTAATTTTCAAAATGATAAGCAGTTTCTATCTAAAACCAAAAGTATTATATGCAATGGACATAAGCTAGAAGCATTTCCAGTAAGATAAGAGGTGAAATCATGCCACTTATCACCACTGTTATTCAACATTGTACTAGAAATGATATCTTTAGCAACAAGAGAAGAAAAAGAAATTGAAGGAATTAGAATCGTCAGGGAAGAAACAAAGCTATCACTCTTTGCAGATAGCATAATGGTATGCTGAGAGAATCCTAGAGAATCAATTGAAAAATACTTGAAACAATTAACTTTAG
>JAQQSU010007555.1:0-13190 GCA_028627135.1 Pseudochirops cupreus
AAGAACAATCAGAAATACAATTCTCATGACTGCAGCAATGTAAATGAAAAAAAACAAACACCCTTCCCCTCCCCGTCCCCCAACTGTGTAACCAAGTGTTCTGGTCTGAACCTGACTCAGGCCAATCTCCCACTAGTTTAGGTTGGATTTGGAACAACAAAAGTCACTTGTAGGTCATTCTGCAATCAACAAAAGGAGATTTATTTAACTACATCAGAAGACTATTCAACAAGGACATACCAGAGAACACCTTAAAGCAGTCAGCTCTTTGCCGGCATTGCGATTCCCCCACCCCTCAAACATCCCAGAATGCCTGGAGCTCCTTTGACTGTTTCGTTTTCAGGTGACCAGGAAATGATGGCCACAGCCTGAGCCTTTAGTCCCTTGAGCCAATCAAGTGCAATAACTTTTAAGGAAAAACTAGCTTACTTTGCGTGGGAAAGAACTTAAGATATTGCCTACTCCCACCGCTATATATGCCAGGCTTTGTCTTTAGGGGAGATGAGAAAATTCACCTCCCTCGCTCCACTGCAGAGGTGAGAACACTGAACATACTTGGGGAGGGTCAATAAGTTTAGAAATGGCATTTGCATAGTTCACATAATTTTACTCTGTTTTGCTGCAGTTGAACTTACCCATAACCTCTTGCTCTCTAAGAGTGCAGGAGAAACAGTTTTGTCTGTCTTTCCTTTATTTGAAAGGCCAAGACTGAATCAGACAGGCCCACAACCTACGCTTTTCCATAAGAAATCCCCAATGGTTAGTTACCTGGGGAGGGCGAGGGAGGGGGCTAAACTCCGCACACTAGAAAAGAGGCTTTGATGTGCCCTAGATTTCAATACATACTGTCATTATCCCATACACACAACTACAGAAACCTATACTTCTTGTTGACCACAAGAGGGCACCGTAGACCAATAAATTGGTATCACTTGTGCCCTGTGCCCAAGGAGCTAGCAAGGACTATTCTACTCTGAAGTTTTATCTCCAGAAATGTTTTTAAAAAGAGAGGGAGGGAGAGATAATTACTTGAGAATCTGAGCTTTGTCTATAGTCCAATGTGGACAATTTAGGCCCCAAATTTTGCTGTTTTTAATCTTAGAAAGTAGGACTATCTAAATAACTGCTTCTTTTTTCCACTTCACTCTATATAAACACAGCCTTAATTAAGGAATCATAGATTTACTTCCTGGGAGGACAGTTAAAGATCAAAGATTATGTTTGTTTACTTGTAGAATTAGAGATCTGCCTTTTTCTTACTCATCACTGAGTAAGTGAGTGAGTCACTGAGGGACTACTGGCCTTGACTATTTTGCTCTATACATTTTTCTGTGTGCTTTAATGCATATAAAATGTTTGAGCAACCTCTTTGATACTTCAATTATTCAATTAAAATTTAATTTGAATTTAAAGATAAATATAAAATTTTAATTTAATTCAATATAATGTAAAGCTAAAGATACCATTTTAATGAAGTTAAATTTACCTTTTAAAAATGTTTTATTGATGCATTTCATATTTTTAGATTTCCCAGTAACATCATCAATACCCTCTCTTACAGGGAAAAAAAACAGTTAAGTAAACATCGAGTTCAAGTGCCAGAGTGTACGAGATGCCAGATTTGGAACTACCTCTCAATAGAGGGAAAGGACATGTTTCAGCAGTCATCAGTAATCAACATAGTTCATTACATCTGACTATGCTGTCTCATGTTGTTTTTGTTTACATAATTTTGGTTATTTTATATATCGTCCTCTTGGTTCCGCTTTCTTCATCCTATATCAGTTCTCAAAAGTTATCCCTTGTTTCTACAAATTCCTTGTCCTTTCTTACAATGCAATCATATTCCATTCTACTTGAAGATCACATTTATTGTTCTGCAGTCAATAGGCATATACTTTTTTCCCCCAGTCAATCAGTTAGTCAACAAGCATTTATTAAACTCCAGGCACGGTGCTGGGGATAGAAAAAAAGGCCCAAAGAGCTCACAATCTAATGCGGGAGACAACAGGTAAACAAGTACGTACAAACAAGCTAAATACAGATAAATAGAAAATAATCAACAGAGGAGAGGCAATAGAATTAAGAGAGGTTGGGAGAGGCTTCCTGCAGAAGGTGGGAGTTTAGCTGGGATTTGAAAGAAACCAGGGAAACCAAGTGGCAGAGATGAGGACAAAGAGCATTCCAGGCATGAGACAACCAGAGGAAATGTCCAGAGCTGAGAGCTGGAGTGTTCTGTTCAAGGAACAGAAGGGAAGCCAGTGCCATTGGGTCAAAAGACTGTGTATGGGGAGGTGTAAGTTGTAAGAAGAATGGAAAGGGGGTGGGGTTGGGGTGGTAGGTTGGGAAGGTCTTTGAACATCAAGCAAAAGCTTTTCAATTTTTTTTAAAAAAATGTTTTTGAAGCTTTTTTATTTTGATGCTAGAAGTGAGAGGGGAGCATTGAAGTTTATTGAGTAGGGGTGAAACAGATGTGTACTTTAGGAAAATCACTTTGGTGACTGAGTAAGATAAATGATGCCGGGAGTGAGGAGAGAATTGTGCCAGACAGACCAATCACCAGACTATTGCAATAGTCCAGGCATACAGTATGAGAAGAGAGAGAGAAGAGGGCCATAGTCAAGAGAAGTTGCAAAGGTAAAATCTGTAAGCTTTCCAAACAGAGTGGATATGGAGGGGTGGGGTGAGAGAAAATGAAGAGTCAAGGTTGACACCTAGCTTATAAGCCTGGGGGATGGGAGAATGGTGTTCTTGATAATAATAGGAAAGTTTTGAGGGAGGGTTTGGGGGAAGGTAAGATTATGAGTTTAATTTTGGACATATTGAGCTTAAGATGTCTACAGGACATCTGCTGGAGATGTCTAATAGGCAGGTGGAGATTTCAGAATGGAGGTCAGCTTTCTGCTGCTACAAAAAGTTTTACTGTTAATATTGGGTTGTATATTGGACTTTTATTTCTGTTACTGACCTCCTTGAGCTACATGCCTAGTAGTGGGATCTTTGGATGAAAGGATGTGAATAGTTCAGTAATTTTCCTTGCACAGTTCAAAATTGTTTTCTGAAACAGTTGAATCAATTCTCAGCTACAGCAATGATGCATTAGTATGCCTGTCTGACTATATTAATTCCAACAGTAATTATTTTTGTCTTTTATCAGCTTCATTAATTTGATGGATGAAGGTGATAGCTCATATTTATTTTAATTTGCATTTCTCTTATTTAGAGCATTTTTCATATAGCTCTTGATTTTTCACAGTTCTTGATTTGAAAATTTTTTTGTCTACATCCTCTGACTACTTATCAATTTTTATTAATTCCTTACATGGTTTCATGTCAGAATTTTATCAGAAATACTTGATACAAAGCTTTTTCCTAATCCACTGATTTTCTTCTGAGTTTTACTACATTGATCTTGTTCATGAAAAAACTTTTAAAATTTTTTTAATAATCGAAATTATTTTGTCTCCTCTAATCTCCTCAATCCTTTTTCTAATTATGAATTAATCATCTAATCATAACTATGAAAGACACAATCTTCCAGTTCTCCAATTTTTAAAATGCTATGATCTTTTAGTTTAGATTGTTTACCCTTTTGGAACTTCTTGTAGTTAATATTATAATATGATGGTCTAAACACATTTTCTGCCAGACTGCTTTCCAGTTTTCCCAACAGATAAATTAAGATTTAATTTCTACAAATTTATCCATTTCAATGGAGAATAAAAATTACCACTCTTTTTCTATATTTCATTAAACCTGCTCCAAGAGTTTTGGGTAAGTTACTATAACTTTAGCCATCTTTTTAGAATAACTAAGCAGCAAATGAATTCAATTCAAAAAACATTTAGAATCTTAGGATGGGACCTTAGGGATCATTTTGTTCAACACCTTTATTTTATACACAAGATAAATGATGCTGGGGGAGAAAAGTGACTTACCAAGGGTCACAGTGGTACTAATTAGCAGAACTGGGATTTAAATCCATGTCCTCTGACTCTCAGTTCAATTAGTTTATTGTGCAACACCAGTCTGATTCCTTCTGTATTCAGTGCAAAACACGTACAAAGATCAGTGAGAGCTAAATGTACTAATTACATAAGTGAAAAAAAAATTCTCAAAACAACTGAAATCTCTTTATGCTGTTAAGGACATCTAGTCACTCACTACTAGCTTTGTTACTGCTCCCTGAAGCTCCTTTTGCTAAGACTTCTATCAGGATAAGACAGGGGAAGGGAATCTCTGGCCTCAAGGCCATATGTGGCCCTCCAGATCCTCAAGGGTGGCCCTTAGACTGAATCCAAACTTCACAGAACAAATACCCTTAATAAAAGGATTTGTTCTGTAAAACTTGGACTCAGTCAAAAGACCAAGCCCAAGGACCTAAAAGGTCAGATGGGGCCTGGAGGCTGCAGGTTTCCCACCCCTGGTTAGAATTTCTCTCATGCAAGTCAATATGCAGCAACAAAGATGACTATCTGTATCCTGAGTCAAGTCCCACTACTTAACTTCCTGTTTCTCTGTGAGCTCCTTGAGAGCAGAGTCTGTTTATACCTTTTCTTTGTATCTCATTAACACAGTGCCTGGCATACATTAGGCAATCAATAAGTGCTTGTTGTCTTGACTTTAGTGCTACCCTGGATAGCTCCTCTTGACTGCTCCCAGTTCATGCTTAGGCCAATCTCCCTAATAAATAGGATGTCCTGACTTTAGTTAGAACTTCCAAAACACTGCAGAGGGTAGAGAAAACTTCTTTTGCCCCAAAGAAATAGATTCCAAAAGGCAATGGTTGACCTCCATGCAAGCCAATGACTATAATGACTTGATTCACTGTTAAGTAGCCAAAACAACAACAACAACCCACAAAAAAGGAAAACCAAAAACCATGCCTATTGAATTAAACTACTATGACTGAACACATCTATAAAATCTGAAGTAAAACCCCAAAATAGTTGATCACATTAGAAGGATCAATAACGAAGCTTTGTCCACTGTAAAAACTATTCAAAGTCAAAATATCATTTCCCAGACACTATAAAGGGGGTCCTGTATGCCTTCTTACTTGAACATAACTCTCATTGACTTGAAAGTGGCATTTCCAAACTGGCTGCAAGAATGATTGGTTCCCTAAACAAAGCAGACTGTGCTTGTTCTGGAAGAATAGCCTCTCTTACTTCATTGTCTCAGGACAATTTGATACTGGATCCATTCATTAAAGTGTGACTCTCATTTGAAAAATTTCTCAATGAGACCTTTTTAAAAAAAGTATTTTAACTGAGTGCTGTCCTTATTTATTATAAGGTTCTTTTCATCCTAAAACCTTGTTTTTGGTTAGCTCAGCATAATTAGCTAAATCTATTGCTTGGGAACTGAAAAATTTTCGTGCTAGTTCTCAAGGCCAAAATGCCACCACCACTGCCCCCCCATGCAACAAGCCTCCAAACTTCCTAAAAAACCTTGTTTGTGCTGTGTTGCTCTGCATGCGTGTGTGTGTGTGTGTGTGTGTGTGTGTGTGTGTGTGTGTGTGTGTGTGTGTGGTTGTAGAAGGAGACAGCAGCGAATTTTTAAAATCAAGGATTTTCCAATGAGATCACAGATTCGTTGTAATATTGAAGTATTCTCCCAGTACTGAGACAATTATTGTTTTGACAGTTAAAAGGATTTATACTGAACCTTTAGGCTTGGAGGAGAAGGACATTCTTTTGACAGAGAACTGGTGTTCTCAGCATGCCTGAAAAAATTTCATTAGCTTTAACAAAACTCTAAGTGTTGTGGAAACAGGGCAGCAGAAACAAGAACAGATAATTTCATTTTCTCTGCTAGGAGATGAAACTCCTCCAGGACCATCTTTCTCCCGACTTTCCCTCTCTATTCCTGTGTACTTTCTGACACTGGAGGTCAGAACTCCTATAAATTCCAAAACCCTGCCTTTCTCTTCAGGCCAGAGGTGAGGAGTATGTAGAGGGAAAATGGACAAATCACATTCTCATGAACTCAAACAAAGCAGATGTTCACAGTTTACACTGAAGGTCTATGAATTTCCATCATGATGGTTCCTGCTTCTCTTTAAATAAACAGTTTGGAAAGAAAAATATTATAGTCTCTATTCATAGCATTTCATTCTGGAAATAGCTTTTTCAGCAAGTGAGGTGAAGTGTGTGTGTGTGTGTGTGTGTGTGTGTGTGTGTGTGTGTGTGTGTGTGTGTGTGTGTGTAAGCATCAGTCTGCCTTTCGAGTTTACACTTACTTCATTGGGATAAATCAGCCCATCAGTTACCACGATAGGAATGTCCCAGTATTAGACTAAAAATAAAGGGATCCAATGAATACTTAAGAGACTAAATAAGTTAAATTTGGGGTTGACAAGGAGGTAGTGTTGTCAACATGAAGTTTCATGCCATTGACTTTGGTTTTCATCTCATTAATAGGACTTTATGCAGACATTTTTAACTGAATAATAAGTATTTAAGATAATTACAGCCAGTTAAGAAATGAACAGCTCGTCAAGGGGGAAAAAGTAAGGCAAGATTTTTTTTTATTCATCCAAAAGACTACCCTCTACACTAAATTTTCTTTTGTGAGCAAGAAGTAAATGATCAGACTCAATAACAGAACATTTATAAAGTTAAATACCTTCTCTCCTTTCTAGTCCCCCTACCATGCCACTACTCTTACTTGAGCAAATGGGTTGAGAGTTCAGTCATCAAAAGAAAAGGCTGAAAGGCAGATTAGGAATATCTTCTTTTACTCAGAATAATGATCAAAAATGAAGGCAGTAGGTATGTGAAAGACATTTCAGATATTAAGTAAATCCAGGAAAAACTTACAAAGAAATTCTGATAGGTTTAGAGAGGCTAAGAACATCGTAATAAGAGTTGACATTGGGGGAGGGAGCTGCCCCCTCAGAGTACTCCTCTAGAGATTTTCTAGGCAGGAGGCAACCAGGTATGATGCATGGCTTCCTCCTTCTTTCTGTGGTGGACACTTGTACATCTGACTAAAGGAAACAGGACTCCCTTGTTCTTTTGTCCTTACGCAGTATTTCTCTGCCTTTCTCATTCTACCACGGAAGCTGAAATGAGCTGAGGAAGGTTACAACTCATTCAAGAAGGTCTCTCCTTAGAAAATAGCAGGGTAGTAAGAATAACTACTGATAAAGGTGGAAAAGATTCCCCTTTTACAAGGTACAATCTGAATGAGAGGGCCTATGCCTGAAACAGGGTTCCTCCTCACCTTTTCCTCTTAGAATCTCCAGACGAATTTAAAGCTCAGATCAGGTATCAACCTTCAATGTGACATCTCTCCTGATTTTTGCCCCCTTCCTGCCTCTCCCACCTGAAATTATCTAGTATTCATTTTGTACATGGAGGCAGCTCAGAGGATCTGGCCTCAGAGTAAGTAAAACCTGCCTTCAAGTCCCAACTCTGATAGACACTGTCTGTGGAATTCTGGGCCAGTCTCTTCACTGCTCAATGGCCCAGGCAACTCATTAGCACCATGCTGCAGAGTGGGCAAAGAGCTACCATTTTCTCCCCTGAATAGACTCCCTGTACCAGTGAAATCACAAGTCTAACACTTCTCCCCCCACAAAAAAATATATATGTGTGTGTATGTGTGTATGTATGTATGTATATAAAAAATATGCACATACTATATACACATATTTATGTACATATAGATACATATATACTTAAATGCATACATATTGTCTCTTCCTATAGAATCCAAGCTCCTCAAAAGCAGGGACAATTTCCTTTTGGTCTTTTTATACCCAGTGCCTAGCCCCATTAAAGGTGCTCAATAAATGCTTATTGACTTTTAGCTGATTGATACTGACGGAAATGAAACAATCGAAGAAATGTCATGTTCTTTTTTTCTACTTCCTAGGTTCTTTTGAGTTATTTCTCTTGATTTTCTGTTTAGAGCTTTTTTTTCCTGGAATCTGTGCTCATGGGGAAGGAAAAAAACCCACATCAATGGCACAGCTCTTCACTCTGCCAAAAGATTCCCAGGGGCATCAGAAGCACCAACAAGGCAGTGTTTAATCAGCCTTACAAATGGTTTGACAGTGGTTAGGTCCACCAATCAGCTACAGTCAACCGACCCTGGATGAGGTGGGAACATGGAGCACAGGGTCAGAGCAACCTGAAAGTAGTTTTGCGAATGATCCCATTGAAACTTTTTGAAAAGGTTATTGCATCACCTGAACACCATAGGGTTTCACAACTAGAATTTTCATGTGGGAGCCCCATTTTAGGTTCACAAGGCTAGGAAATGTTTCCTTTGCATCAGTTTCTAACACTCTGACCCAGATGGACACAAACTCACGTCAAGTTCCAGATGAAAAATAGATCTCAGAAAGAATCTTCTTGTGGCTTATTTTGGTTACCTCTATTCTAGGTTATTCAATCAAAGCGATTGCTTTAGTTTTTATTTTAAATAAGCATTTATTTTATTCCCCCCCCAATTTAAGAGAAAAGAAAAAAAGAAAAACAAAATACTTGCAACACAATGCATAGTGAAGCAAAAAAATTTCTGCATTGGCCATATCTAAAAACGTATGTTTTCTTCTGTATTTTGAACCCTACACTTCTCTATCAGCAAGCTGCATCACTGGTCCTCTGAACCGTGGTTAGTCATTGCATTGATCAGAGACCTTGAGATTTTTAACATTTTTTGTCTTTACCAAGTTGTTATTGTGATAAATTGTTCTTTTAGTTCAACTTACTTCGCTCTGTATCAGTTCATAGACATTTTTTCAGGTTTCTCTGAATCGATTCCTTCATCATTTCTTATAGCACAATAATTTTCCATTAAATCCTTGTGCCATAATTTGTTCAGCCATTCCCCAATTGTTAGGAACCTTAAAGTGATCGTTGATGCCTCATAAACTGATGTGACTCCAGGAAGAAACTCACATGAAACTCTGAGAGTTTATTTTGAAAATAGAGTGACAGCATGGTGTGGTGGGAAATGTACTGAATCTGGAGTCTAAATTCAAATCCTAACTTAGCCCTTTTATACTTGGGGGACCTTGGCTAAGTTACAATTTCTCTAGGCTTGTTTCCTTATCTGAAAAAAGATAGTGTTGGACTTGACCCAGTCAGTCCCTCTCAGCTTTATGGTCCTATGATCCTACTTAACAAATATTCTTTGAGGGGAGATAAGGTGCCATAAAGTATCAGTACCCAAAGCTACCCAGTCTACCCCAAATCTGTGCTCTCCCTACATGTATATGGATCCATTTGTCCAACTGTTTCATATCTATATATAATTTATAAGGCTAAATTTGTGGGCTTTTAAATAGTAGTCTTTATGAAAAGACAATTTAAAGAACTGCAAGCCAAAATATCTAAGCATGACACTGGATATTCACACTGTTATCCCTGCTTAGTAGGTGTTAGATATCCCATGTGAAAGGAGGTATCTAAATAATTAATTAACATTTGAAGTATTTATCAAGGCATGTTTCCTTTGACATTTAATGACTGAATGTGATAGAAAAGATATAAAGAAAATAAGTTAAAAGCCACGGAATTCTCTGAGCAATTAAAGGTCCGGGCAAGAAGGTTTCTAAAAGACCTAATAATTACACAATTATAGATATTCTTTGATACAAGGATACCACTACTGAGAATACGGCTCCAGAGAAGCCAAAGACAAATGGAAAGATCCCACATATACAAAAAATATTTAGAGCAGTCCTTTTTGTGGTAGTCTAGAACTGCACAGTATATAGAGTATAGGGTTTAGAATCAGAAAGACTCAACATCATGAGTTCAAATCTGAACTCAGACACTTACTAGCTGTGTGACCCTGGGCCAGTCACTTAATCCTGTTTACTTCAGTTATTTTCATCTGTAAAATGACAGGGAGAAGGAAATGGCAAACCACTCCAGTATCTTTACCAAGAAAACCCCAAATCGGATCGCAGAAAGTTGGGCACAACTGAAACAACTGAATAACAACAAAATGCTGGGAACAAAGTAGATATTCATCAACTGGGCAATAGCTGAATAAATTATGATATGTGATATTACTGTACCATAAGAAACAATAAATAGAGAAAAATCCAGATAAACTTGAGAAGACTTGTATGCAATTTTATAGAGCAAAGTAAGTAGAACCAAGTCTAGGCAATGAACATTTGTTAAGTGCTTACTGTATGCCAAGCACTATACTTTTGAGAACAATTTATACAATGAGCACAATAATATAAAGGAAAAAAACACTGAGAAACATCATAACTCTGACCAATGAAGTGACTAATTATGACTCTAAATGAACTGTTGGTGAAGCATGCCTTCTTTCTTTCAACAGAGAAGTATTGTACTACAGGTACAGAATGAGACTTATGCTGCTAGACACAATGTGTTGATTTACTTTGCTTGACTGTATTTCTTTCTTGCAGGTGAGGGGTTATATTGAGCTGGTGAAGGGGGGAGTGGAAGGAGGTAAATCAGTAGGAAATGAGAGTGAACCTAAAATACTGTTGGTGTAGCTATGAATTGGTACCACTCTGCTCAACAACAACAAAAATTTAACTACACAGAAGTCATCAAATTATTCATACCCTTTGACCCAGTGATACCACTAGTAGACTTATACTCCCAAAGATATCTAAGAAAGAAAGGATCCACATGTATGCAAATATTTATAGCAGCTCTTTCTGTAGTAGAAAAGAGCCATAAACTAAGGCAGCACCCATGGCTGAACAAATTATGATATATTAATGTAATGGAATATTATTGATTCATACATGATGAAAAGCATAGTTTCAGGATAATTGGGGAGGACTTGAATGAATTCATGCAGTGTAAAGTGAACAGACCAGGGAAATAATTCATATGATAATAAAAACATTGTAAAAACCAGCAATTGTGAAAAACTTAACAACTTTGATTAAATCCAAAGAACCAATGATTAATTATGCTACCTTCTAACAGATTGGTGATAGGGACAAGATGCATAAGGAGAAGTACTTTTTTGGATGTGGCTAATAGAGAAATTTGCTCTGTTTGATTATACTTACAATGGTTTTGTTTTCCTTTTTTTACTTTTTTCTAGTTGGTGAGAGAAGATGAGAGGGAGAGAAAAATAAATGCTTGTTAATTTAAAAAGGCAAAATAAATAAAAGTTGCATTAAAAAGAATATTACTACATTGTGAGAAATATTGAGAGTTATACTTTCAGAGAAATCTAGGAGAACTTACATGAACTGATGGAAAGTGAAGTGAGCAGAACCAGGAGAACAGTTTATACAGTGACAACCTTATAAAGAAAAAACCTTGAAACACTTAAGAACTCTGATCAATGCAATTATAACTATGATTCCAGAAGATGACTAGTGAAGTATACTATCAACCTTCTGACAGAAAGGTGCAGAATGAGAAATATATTTTCACACATGACCAATGTGGAAATTTGTTTTGTCTAACAATGTATATCTGTTTTTCTTTTCTCTCTCTTTTTTTTTTTGTTTAGTTGGGGAAAAGGAGCAGGGAGGGAGAGAAGCATTAACAATAGACTTGACAAAAGAGAAGAGAAAGGAGGTCATTGATGTATTTTTTTAAAGGCAAGGTATTGAAGTGTTTTTTAAGGCATAAACAAGAAGGAGATCTTTGAAAATTACTACATACTTTAAAGGAAAAAATAAGTCTTATATAATAGAGAATTGCAACTTCTTGTATAATACTTTTCTATTTTGCATATGAAAATGCTTGTTTCATTTGGCATTTTTAAAGTTCACATTTTTTAATGAAATTATAATAAAAGGGAAAGAGAACCTCAACAAAACATTCATTTTTTGTAGTGACCAATCTTGGACCTTGGAAGAAGTGAGGAAGCAAAACCTTGATTTAGAAAGAGAGGTGGGAGCAGAATGTCAGATGTGATCACTGTGATTTTGCTTAGCTGTTTTTCTTTATTACACAGGTGGGTTTATGGTATGTGTATGTATGTATATGGGGTGGTAGTAGTGTCATATTCAGAAATAACTGATGCAAAAACAAAAGACATCAATAAAACTTATTTTAAAAAATAAATGCAAGTCAACTAGGTGGCACAGTGAATAGAGTGCCAGGTCTGGAGTCAGAAAGACTCCTCTACACGAGTTCTAATCTGGCCTAGGATACTTACAAGTTATGTGACTCTGGGCAAGTCTCTTAATCCTGTTTGTCTCAGTTTACTTATTTGTAAAATGAGCTGGAGAAGGAAATGGCAAGTCACTCCAGTATCTTTGACAAGAAAAACCCAAATCAGGTCACAAAGAACGGGACATAACTGAAATGATTCGACAACAACAAAAATAGAACTTTTTTGAAAGATAAAATTATAAGCTAGGCAACATGGAAAAAAAGAATTTAACAGATTAAATTGCAGATAGAAATTCTAAATTTGACAGAAATACCTTTTTAAAGCTAATATAATGTTAATTCTTTAAAGCCTATATCTACCTATACATAGCTTTTTTTTTTCAATTGACTTCAGTTAAACCACTGATTAATAACCAAGAACAGGGTCCGTGTTCTTTTGTATCCCCAACACCTGGCACAGGGCCTTTATCTTAAAGTAGGAAATTATCCATCAATGTTAATTGGATGCTGACGAACTTCCCAGCATTCAGTTGGAATAGCTTTCTGAGAGATAGGCACTTGAAGGGAAGCAGAAATATACTCCATTACCTTTTTACAGAGAGATTTATCAAGATGCTGTTTGAGTTATCAAAGTTTAGGCGACACCATCAGCGGAAAACACTTCTAAATTCTAGCCAAAGGAAGAATGTAAAATAGGCAATTAATTTCTATTTTTTTTTAGCAAAAAGTGAAATTTAATTAAACCAGTTTTACAGAATTATTATGCTATAGGTTATGCTTTAAGAAAATCCTACAAGAAAATCATAAATTACCAAACCAGATAAAATGGGGGAGGAGAGACCTACATGGGGAGGATGTCATATGATCATCTGAGCTCTTCTAGTCCTAATCTCTCATTTTGTACATAAGAGAACTGACGGCCATAATGATTAAATTTGCCCAAGGTCACATAGGCGTCAAGTAGCCATGCTATGATTTGAACCCATGTCTTGATTTTAAATTGGGTATTTTTTCATGGCATCACATTGATTGATTATTCATGGGAAGACTAGACATGAACAGAGAAACTTAAAAAGAATATGTTGTCAATTGGCAATC
>JAQQSU010007556.1:0-13189 GCA_028627135.1 Pseudochirops cupreus
TTAAAATATCATCGCTTCCTATTCAATTGATCCTGTGCCCTCTGTCTATGTACATATATATACACACTCACATATGTGTTCATATGCATATATACCCTCCTATATAGACATATGTGTATGTATACATATATATACATTTATATTCCCTTCACCTAGCCTTATACTGAGATAAGTTTCATAAGTTACAATTATCATTTTTCCATGTTATTATGTAAATAGTTCAACTTTGATAAGTTCCTTATGATTTCTTTTCTATGTTTACCTTCGCATGCTTCTTGTGTCTGAATGTCAAATTTTCTATTCAGTTCTGATTTTTTCATCAAGGATGCTTGGAAGTCCTCCACCTCATTGAATGACCATATTTTCCCCTGAAACATTATACTCAGTTTTGCTGGGTAGGTGATTCTTGGTTTTACTCCTAGCTCCCTTGATCTCCTGAATATCATATTCTAGGTCCTTTGATCCCTTAATATAGAAGCTGCTAGATCCTGGGTTATCCCAATTGTGTTTCCACAGTATTCAAATTGCTTCTTCTTGGCAGCTTGTAATATTTGCTCCTTGATCTAGGAATTCCGGAACCTGGCTATAACATTCCTAGGAGTTTTCCTTTTGGGGATCTTTTTCAAGAGGTGATCAGTGAATTCTTTCAAGTTCTATTTTGCCCTCTGGTTCTAAAATATTAGGGCAATTTTCCTTGAGAATTTCTTGAAGGATGCTTTCTAAGTTCTTTTTTTGATCATGGCTTTCAGGTAGTCCAATAATTTTTAAATTGTCTCTCCTGGATCTATTTTCCAGGTCAGTGGTTTTTTTCAATGAGATGTTTCACATTGCCTTTCTATTTTTTCATTTGTTTGTATCTGTTTAATAGTATCTTGATTTTTCATAAAGTCATTTACTTCCATTTGCTCCACTCTAATTCTGAAGGAATTATTCTTTTCAGTGAGCTTTTGAGATTCTTTTTCCATCCGGCAAATTCAGCTTTTTAAGGTGTTCTTCTCCTCATTGGCTTTTTGGGCCCCTTTTGCCGTTTGAGTTAGTCTATTTTTTAAGGTGTTATTTTCTTCAGTCAGGTTGTTGACTCTCTTTTCATGATTTTCTTGCTTCATTCTCATTTCTCTCCCCAATTTTTCCTCTACTTCTTTTATTTGGTTTTCAAAATCCTTCTTAAGCTCTTCTATGGCCTGTAAGCAGTTTACATTTTTCTTGGAAGCTTTTGGAGCAGGAGTTCTGACTGTGCTGTCTTCCTCCCATTCCATGCTTTGATCCTTTTTGTCCCCAAAAAAGGAATCTAAAGTTAGATTGCTGAGCTTGTTTTGCTTCCTTTGCCTGCTCATGTTGCCAGTCAATTACTTGACCTCTGGGCTCCATAGAACTCTGCTTTCAGAGGGAAGCACTTTGTCCCAAATTGCTGGGGTTTTCACAGCTGCTGGAGCTATTAGGAGGCTGTCTCTATAGCCCCCACCAGCCTTGGCTCACTGGCCATGCACCTCAGGACCACCACCCAAAATCATGATCCTGATCCAGGCAGGTCAAGGCAAGAGCACTTAGCCTCTGAATGATCAGCTAATCTTCAGGCTAGGAGCTCTGAAGCAGCCACGTGTAGGCGGCTGCAGGGCTGCCGAGTCAGACTGATTCTAGCTCTGGAGGCAGTGGGCCAGACCCTCTCCCCCATCTTTAGCCGAGTTCCGTTAATCTTTCCCTTTGTCCTTGGGTCTTATGGGTTGATAATTCTGGAAACTGCCACAGCTGCTGGTGATCTGCCTCCTCTACATTTTGAAAGATGAAATCATTGCTTAAAGCAAGCAAGTTAATACATTTTATTAGCTGCTCTAATTTTGGCAAAGAGAGCCTTCTAGGACATATCTAGATAGTTGGTGTCTCCCATCGACATCGTCATGTTTCTGTACTAGACATGTGATCTGTTTCCTGAACTTATTTATATAGTGCTCTTATACAGGTAGCAATTGTCCCATGACAATATTGCTTTCTTTTTTCCTTTGTGGATCTTTACCTAAATGCTTACCACAGTGATCTCTCTGAGTCATGTATTTTCTTACAATCATATCTTATTAATATATAGTGATACATAATAGCACTCCTTTCTCTCTTTTGGAATAAGGGTATATCCTTTCTTTCTTTCTTTCTTTTTTTATTAAATTGGTTTATTTACTTTTAGTTTACAACATTCAGTTTCACAGTCCCTTGAGTTTCAGATTTTCTCCCCCTTCCTCTTCCCCCCCCCCATCATGGCGGCATGCATGTGGATATAGGATATACAGATATCTTCCCATTAATCATTAGTCAGGTTGTAAAGGAGGATTGTAACTGATGGAATGATCAATGGGAAAGAGAAACAGAGCAAAATGAGAAAAAGAAACAGAGCAAGTAGTTTGTTTTAATCTGCACTCAGACTCTGTATCTCCTTCTCTGGATGTGGATATCTCCTTCAATCATGAGTATTTTGGAGTTGTCCTATAACCTTGTATTGCTGAGAAGAGCCCAGTCTATTGAAGTTAGTCGTCACACATATGTTGTGTCTGTGATTGTGTACAAATTTCTCCTGGTTCTGCTCTTCTCGCTCAGCATCAGTTTATATAAGTCTCTCCAGGTTATTATGAAGTCCATCTGCTCCTCATTTCTTTTTTTTTTTTTAAGCCTGTACAAATGCTTTATTCCACATTTCAGGAGCAAGTGACAGGAGGGTCACAGCTTCCTCTGAGGCCCAATTTTAGAGGTTCTCACTTGGCTGATGGGGCCAGTAAGGATACTTCTTCTTGTCCAGTGTGGTTTGAGGAAAGGCTTGGTTCAAATCCTCAATGGTCCTCTGTTCAAAAGGTATTATATTCTTGATCTTTTCCATCTCTTTCTGAAGTTCGGCAATCCTAGCATTTGAAGCTTTCATGAAATCAGCACCAAGTTTTGCATCTTCCTGTTCTTCAGCATCCACTAGGGCAGTGAATTTATCTTCTGGTATAGGAACCTTCAGCTCATTGAACTTCTTCTCAAACTTGTCCACAAGGCCAGGCTTAGCCACGTTTTCCCTGTAGTAAGCCCAGTTGATCGCTTGTGGCTTCTCAGACAGGGTAGTCAATCTGTTTGTAAGATATTCATTATGGGATTTCAAGGCATTAGCAATGGCTTTCTGGTTTTTAGGTATGATCTCAACAAATGCTGCCCAATCAACAGCTTTCATAGCAAGCTTTCATCCAGCCATCTTGGAACTCTTCACCAACCTTGGCGGCTCATGGCTCTGGGCCCTCCTCATTTCTTATAGCACAGAAGTATACCATTACATTCATATACCATAACTTGTTCAGCCGTTCCCCAATTGACGGGCACCCCTTTGTTTTCCAATTTTTTTGCCATCACAAAGAAAAGCTGCTATAAATATTCTTGTACATACGGTTCCTCTTCCCACTTTTCTGATCTCTTTGGGATATAACCCTAGAAGTGGTATTGCTGGGTCAAAGGGTATACACTTATTTATAGCCCTTTGGGCATAGTTCCAGATTGCTCTCCAGAATGGCCGGATCAGTTTGCAGCTCCACCAACAATGCGCTAGTACTCCAATTTTTCTACATCCTCTCCAGCATTTAGCATTTTGCTGTTTTGTCATCTTAGCAAGTCTGGCCAGTGAGATGTAGTACCTCAGAGGTGTTTTGATTTCCATTTCTCTAATCACTAGTGATTTGGAATATTTTTTCATATGCTTATAGATGTCTTTAATTTCATCTTCTGAAAACTGCCTGTTCATATCCTTTGACCATTTATCAATTGGGGAGTGGCTTGTATTCTTATAAATTTGACTCAGTTCTTTGTATATTTTAGAAATGAGGCCTTTATCAGAGACACTGGTTGTAAAAATTCTTTCCCAATTTTCCACTTCCCTTTTAATCTTGGTAACATTGGCTTTGTTTGTACAGAAACTTTTCAATTTAATTTAATAAAAATTATCCATTTTGCATTCTTTAAAGCTCTCTAAACTCTTGTTTTGTCATGAAGTCTTCCCTGCTCTATAGATCTGACAAGTAAACTATCCCTTATTCTCCCAGATTGTTTACAGTATCAACATTTATACCTAGTTCATACACCCATTTTGACTTTATTTTGGTGTACAGTGTTAGATATTGGTCTATGCCCAATTTCTGCCATACTATGTTCCAGTTTTCCCAGCAATTTTTTTTCAAATAGTGCGTTCTTATCCCCAAAACTGGGGTCTTTGGGTTTATCAAATAGTGGATTACTGTAGTCATTGGCTGCTGAGTCTTGTGTAAGGGGTATATCCTTTCAGAATCATATTTGAACTTAAGGTCCCGTGCCACCAAAGCAGTTAGTCAAATTTCTCTTCTTTTTTATTATCCACACTTCGTACATTTGTGTATAAACATCTCAGGTCATGGGTTTTTATTGATGTTTTCTTTATGGGATTTGGTGTTACATGAATCACTGGGAATCTCCGTTTGCTCTTCTTTTTTTGTATCTTTCTCTAGTATCTTGCCTTTGTATATATATACATATACATTTCTCTCTCTCTCTCTCTTTCTCCCTCTCTCTGTCTCTCTCTCTCTATCTCTGTCTCTGTCGCTCTGTCTCTGTTTCTCTCTCTCTCTGTCTCTGTCTCTCTCTCTCTCTTTCTGTCTCTCTCTGTCTCTCCAGCATTCTCCTTCCCTACTTACTTCTATAGTAATTTACAATTTAAACCAAAATCTCCTTCTTACAGTATTATTTTGGAAGAAAAATACAGCATGCAAAGAAGTATGTGTGTAGGAAAGTTGGCATATAGATTGGTAGTTTTCTGTTTTCTTTTACTTTTTCTGACTATTAATAGGGTTGCAGATTTTTTCAAGTCTTTAGTAATTATCCTCCATCTAATGAAATAATCTTTTGGGAATGGAGCCCTCACATTTAGGATTGTGCAAATGTGGTGACTTTGCTGTCCTTGATGTTGAAAACAATTTGTTATAAAAATCTTTGCAAATATTTTCCATTTTTCTTCTGTTTGCTGTCTTCTTTCACATTTTCATCCTCAAGTCCTCTAGGGATGACTTTGCTTAATTGGGCCTCAAGTCAATTTTCCTTTAAATTGGTTTCTTCTACTTCTCTCTGCTTTATGAGATAATACTATCCACCATCTTTTATAGTCCTTTGTAAAATTTTACAAGTTAGTTTATATTATATTCTAAACCAGTGTTGTCTTTAGCCACCATTTCTTTTCACTTGCAAGTAAGATTGCCTTGCTGAGTGAGATTTTCTAGGCAGTTCTTTGTTATGGCAATTGATTTAAATCTGTTAAACTTCTGTATGAAATTAGTATAATTTATGTCTGTTTCATTTCTGCTATCCATTACCAATTTTTCACTATCAAGAACTTGTTTAAATAGGGCAGAGTTAAGTTGGTTCAATATGATGCTCTTTTTCTCATTTTTTTTGTTTCTTCTAGCTTTATACTGAATCTGAACTTGACTCTAAGAAGTTGATTGCCTCTCTAGGCAGCTGATTCAGGGCTGACTCCCACCTCAATAATGAGTCCTTTCCTTTCTGTTAAAACATAATAAATGTTATTTTATGTGATGTTATTTGGTACCTGTCACATCTAGTGCCTACTAAACTGTTTCTCAAATAAAGTATTCATGGTGTAAAAGCATTAACATTCTGGGTCCAAATCTTTGACCTCTTTTGTTCCCTTTGAGGATGGCTATGATTGTGGCATTAAAATGGATTGCCTGAGCAGGCAATTTAGATTACATGATCATAGGTGTAGAACCAGAGGGGATCTCAGAAGCCTGCTAATCCAAACTTATTTTACAGACATGGAAACCCCTTACTCTTTCCAATATACCACATTGTCTCTGAGTAGTATATCTTCCTACCCTGCCTCTCATCCTCCCCTTATTGGTGTCTCAGTCTGGAAGGGAAATTTGATTCGAATCCAGAATAAGCTCCAGGAAGCCTAGAAAACATTTTCATTTTATTCTTGCATTATTTCTCCTAATGTATTTGAGTTTCTGTCTAATAAAAACTTTGAACTTTTGTTGTATAAACTGTCTTTGCTATGGTCATAAATTCATCCTGCTGTTTATAACTGAAAGACACAAAATACCTATTTACAAAAAACATGTATTAAGAAAAAAACCCACATTATTTTAACCAAACAGTTTATTAGTCAAGTAATGACTAACTCAAGGAATAATATTTTATCATTTTAACCTATAGAAGTTTATAATTTAAGGTGGGAAATAAAAGATGCAAATATCTATATTATAAACTATAAATTATAATTGCAAAGAAGAAATAAGAAGAAAGTACTAGAAGAAAATACTGAGGTTTAATCTTGCTCATCTCTGTGTCTTGGGGAAGGCTTTATACAGGAGGTGGCTCCTGAGTCCTTAGAGGCAGAATTCATAAGAAGTGAGTTTTGGAAACTTATAAGTGGAAACCTAACAGAAATTTCTTCATTATCTTGTTCTTAATATTATCCATCTATAGTCAAAAGGGCCTGCTCTTCAGTTTCTACGTAGGAATCTAGATTTAGAACTAGATTTAGAGACCAGTAGTCCAACTTTCTCATTTTATAAATGAAGAAAGTGAGATCCAGGAAGATTATGACTTTCCCAAGGTCACAGAAGTAGTTAGTATGAGGTAGAATTTGAACCCAAGTTCTTTGACTCCAGAGTCAGTGCTTTTCCCCCTGTACCACACATACTATGTGGAATAGAAATTTTCCTTCTGTTTGTTTGACTTCATTTAAACAGGAGATGATTGTTTAAACATATTGCCCAAATCTCAACCTGAGACCAAATGAAACTAGTTTTCCTTTATCCACAGCATCAGAGATCTTATCCAAATCACTATTACTGACTGTGATTTACTTCGTAATTCTTTCATCTCTTATCCATTAGTGATTAAACTGTTTTCTGTCCCTTGTCCAAGTAACTTACTTAACTTCTTTAATCTCTTCTCCGACACTTCCTGTTGTTGTTCTTCTCTGAAGTCTAATTCATTTGCCTCAATATGTCTAGTAATGAGGTATCCTGGGTGTTGCTTCTTTGAGAATTTACTTATGTTTTCTACTCAAAGAAGGCGGGGGGAATAAATTTAATTTTAATTTATTTCCATTTTTTTCTTTTCCTCTTTTATGCCACTTTTGGAACACTAAGAAGAAACTCATTTATTCCTTTGAGGGAATTTTAAACTAGTTTTCAGGAAATAAAAATAAGTGTATTCTAACTTCTTCAGAATTTTTCTTCTTCCACATAGACATATCATTGTGTAATGGATGTGAGACATGGACAGTGTATGGATAATTCAGAGAAGAGTAGCAAGAGTTTTTTGACCCTTCTCGCTGCCTTAGGTTCAGGTTCTATTACTAGACAAATGGTGAGAAACTGAGAATAAGGAGAAGAGTATTGATCATTTAATAACTGTAAAACACTTAATCTTAGCAAAGGTTACACTGGTGCTAGCAAAGCCAACAAAGTGAGAAGTGCGCTTGAATGAATCTCCATGTTAGGAGTTTTTAAGCCTCTGTGTTTCACTAATTTCTACACAATATCAAAGGCTGGCTGACATCTTTCATTGCAAAACTGATGGGGTACAAGTCACTACACCTAGCCAAGAGGCCAACAAAAGTCATCTAGAAACGCCCCCAGGATAATATTAATTCTTTTCTTTTGACTATTTGCTGCTAGTGCTGATTCAAAATGTATGGTCTCAATTGACTCTCTGATTTAGTATTACAAAATTCCTTTTAATTCTTGTATGACTCCTGATAGGAAATCTATGCTCCCCAAACCCATTCCCAAGTTCTGTTACCCCCCCCCCCTTACTGCCTCTCCATTGCCCCTGCCTTCAAAAAAACCTCACAAAATTTTGTAGAACTTGGGAAAACAAAGCATACTTTAATCCCTAAACTGTTTTAGATTATCGTCCAAATGATAAATGGAGTAAAGCGATAAAAGTAGCTGAAGAAGAAGGCAAGCCTGGCATGTAGGATCTGGTTTGCAGGCAGGAGGATGGAATTAAGATCCTGCTTTAGACATTTACTTGCTGTGTGTGACCCTGACCAAGTCACAGCTTTTTTGGCCTCAGTTTCCTTGTCTGTTAAATGAGGGATTTGGACTTGATGATCTCTATGATTCTTTTTAGCTCTAGGTCTGATCCTATGATCCCTCTATTTTCCTGACTCACAGTTCTGTTTTTCTTACATATATTTGTCAGTAGTAACAACTATAACAAAACCCCAGTGTTTTATATAGTTTATAGCGTGCTCTGGCCAGTGTCCCTTTACATAGATAAAGAGCTGGACACTGACGCTAGTGAGCTTTCTGATCATATCAGCTCCAATGGGTTCAGCTGTCATCTCTATGCTGATGATTCTCAGATCTTTAGAGCTTTATATTTAGCCCTAACCATTTTCACCAACAGTTTCTTGTACATCTTGAATTGGGTATCTGTAATGGTAAGGGAATTTAAAGATCTTCCCTGCCCCTAAAGGACCTCATTTGGAAGCCAACAAGAGAATCTTGCTTAGGGGAGGCATGTTTTTCAGGAACACCCATGCCTTTTGTTACTTTGCAATCAGGTAGTGGGTCACAGGTTGTGATGTTCTCTGACCCCAGAGAAGGCTATATATGCCTCTAAGGTGAGGTTTTGCTTTGGGCTTCACTTATGGGAAGAGTTGTGTGATTTGGCCAGATGAGACGCTGGGCATCTGTTGAACCCTTGGCTTTGAAAACCCAGATGTTGGTGCTGCTCTCTCTGGTAACTAACACTGTATGTATGTAATGGTCAGAGAGCTAGAAGCCCTGTCTGTTAAGTCTGTTAAATTGTGTCATATTCTCTGTCTGTATTTTTTTGTCTGCTTGTAATTTCTGTTTGTATTCTCTGAAGTTCAGGGTGCTGACTTTTTCCCCTGAACTAAGTGAATGACATTATGTTTGATTAAAGTAAGATTGTTAACCCCTTTTGAGTTTTTTTCCTTTAGCAAAGCATATCAAAGAACCTGTTCTAGCAGTCATCCTGGGTATGCTAGGGTGCTTGCTGCTGTGATATCCCACAGACATCTCAAAATCTATATGTATAAAATAGAACTATTGATCTATTCCCCAAACTTGCCCTTGTTTGGAATTTCCTTATTACTCTCCAGGGTACTACCATCCTCCCAGTCATGTAGGCTCAAAACCTTGGTGTCATTCTCTTTAATCCCACTCACCCTATATATCCAATATGACACCAAGCCTTATTTTTACCTTCAAAACATCTCTCATGTAAGTACCCTTCTCCCTACTCACAGAGTCATTACTCTGGTGTTAGACTTTGACCACCTCATGCCTGGAGTGTTGAAACAAGCTTTTGGTTGGTCTCCCAGACTCAAATTCCCCCACTCTTGTGAAAACATGTCACCTTCCTTCTCAATAAATGCAAATGACTCCATGGTCAGTTATAAAATCCTTTGTTTAGATTTTAAAGCCCTTTACAACCTGGCCTTTTCTTTCTTTTCAGTCTTCGTATGCTTTAGTCCCATGTCTGGAATGCTCTCCTTCTTCACTTCCACCTCCTGGTTTCCTCCAAGAATCAGCTCAAATCTCACCTCTGCAAGAGGGATTTCCCAGTCTTCACATTTCCTCTCCTCTCCCAAACTCCCAGTGTCTTCCCTCTGATTTTACCTTTTATTTACAATGTATATATTTTGTATGTGTATTTTTTTCATGTCTCCTTCTTTATAATGTGAGTTTCTTGAGTGCAGGGACTGTGTTTTTGCCTTTCTTTGAATTCCCAGCATTCAGTACAGTGCTTAATTAATGCCTGTTGACTTATTAGCTGGCCAAGTGAGACATAAGAGAGGGCAGAGCCTCAAGGATCATCAATGATTGGGGGGGTGTGTGTGTGACATGGATGAACATTAAGCAAAGAAGAATGGGGAGTGGTCAGACAGATAGGAGAAGAAGTAGGAGAGAATGGGGTCATGTAAACCTAAAGAGGAGATGGTGATCAGTAGTGTCAAAGTATGGAGAGAAGTCAAGAAGGCTGAGGATTCAAGAAAGAAATTAAGAAATCATTGGTAATGACTGGCAAATCATTTTGGAGAGAGAAGTTTCAGTTAGATGATGAGATCATAAGCCCTGTTGTTGAGGGTTTATAATTCAATGAAATGAGTGTAGATGGTTACATTTTGTGAGATTGGCTTCCTTAAGGAGTCTAGTCAAGAAGGGGAGGAGAGACATCGTAAGAGAGGTAGCAGGTATGGGAAGATCAAATGAAGGTTTTTTGAGGATAGGAGAGATATGGGTGTGTTTATAAGCAGCAGAGAAGAGAGAGATAATAGTTAAGGAGAGATTTAAGATAGGGGAGAGAGTCAGAAACGACAGAAGAAAATGATATTCAAGGTCTTGGGAAGTAGAAAAGTTTTAAGTGATGCTAACATGTAAGGCATGGGGCATCTGGCAGGTAGGTGAAGTAGAATGGCAATGGGGTCATGTGTATCTCCAGAATGTAGCTTGAGTCCTTCTCACCAGAAGAATCTCTGTCACAAAAGATACATATTGCTTTCAGTCAGAGTTTGTTTATAAAAAGATTTGGCTAACATTTTCAGACAAAACAACTAAAAGGAAGAAAAATAGAAAAGAATCTGTACCCATAGCATTTCAAGAACAGGGTTTCTTGGGTTGTGGAAATAAGCAATAAGTTCATGTTGATAGGAGAGGGACAGAATTAGCATCATGACCTTTGTGTATCACTTTCTGTGCATCTATTGCTTAGCAGATCAGCCTTATTAGTTGAGTGTTATGTTGCTGGAGTAGGCTGACCCTTTCCCTGCATGGATCTAGTTAGCTGAGGTGGAATGGTTCGGTTTTACCCATTTATATGGTGAGAAAGTGCATTTACAGATTAAAAATGCATCACTGCTTTTGTTTTTCTTCTAAAAAGGTAAAGCCAGATGTGCTACAGGAATAGAAATGTAATTCAAATTCTAAGTATTGTGAAGTGGGTGCTGTGTCTGTCATATGCAATTAGGATTTGTGGACAGATGTACTGTGTGACTAAAGGCAGATATCCTTCATGGCAAATCACTGGGCTAATTTATCATTCTCTAGTTCAGTTAATGAACTCCTAAAATAGACCTCATCGATGTTGACTGCCTTTGAATACCAGTCCCATCTCTGCAAATGGAAGCTATGGAATAGGAACCTAACTAGGAGGAAAGAGCACTTGTATTCTAATTGCGACATCACACAGAGCTCTAGCTGAGTATTTGTTGTTGTTTTTAAAACTTTTCTGCCTTTATTTCTCCTTCTGTAACACAAAAGAGAAGTTCATCGGGGACAGTGGGAATTCTTTGCTCTTTATAAAAGGCTTTATTTGGCAGAGTGCTTCATTAATAATCCAATTCCAACTTTTGTTTTATAAGATTTGATATTTCTTATTTTAGTAGTTGTTTCTTCTTTTGTAAAAAGGACAAGAATCAGTCTTTTTCTTTTTAAAAAGGATTTGGTACATCTTTAAATATTAATAATATGTGATACTAGTTAGCATTTTCTGAATTTCTTTATAGTAAAATCCATAGCAGAGAATGATGTGCTTGCACACACATCAGCACTGTCAAAACTTGATTTAAAAAACAAATAACCACAAATATCCAGTACCACTGTACCACTGGTCATGCTCTCTCAAGTTCTTACTGGTCCTTATCTACCTATTCATTCTTTTATCTATCTATCTATCTATCTATCTTTCTCTCTCTCTCTCTATCTATTTTTCTGCTTTTGAATTCATTGAAACAGTATATCTTATTTTTCTTGCCATCTTCTCTTTTACCTTTTTTCCTCTCTACTTCCTCTCTATATAATGTAAAGTACACATTAATTACACATTTATTGAAACTCACTAATATCTTTCCTCATGTATTATGCTATATCACATGAAACATCTCCACAAACTAGAAAAAGAGTTAGATAATACAGGAATCATAGTCATAATCTTGGAAGGGATCAAAGAATAGTCCCTCTTACATATAGGACCAAAGTTAAACCATTCGACACACCAAAACCTTCAATAATATCCCCAGCTCTTAGCACAAGGTCTGGCACTTAATAGATATTAATTGAATTGAGTAGCTTCCTATTGTTGAGACAAGTTTCAATTCCTGAGAATGGCATTTTTGATCTTTCTTAATATGTCCCAGGATCTCTCCAACTACATCCTTATGTACCCCGTGTGCTTCACCTGAATTATCTGATAATACTCTCAGTTTTGTTGAATTTTGCTATGCTCTGTGTTCTGTGCTTCTGTGTTTTTATTCGTCAGAATCCCTGACATCATTCAAAACTCAGCCCAAGGTCCACCCCACAGGACCCCTTTCCTCGTCCTGCCCCCTGCTCTTATCTTTTGTACTAAGACTATTTTCTTCAATTTCATATGGATGTTGCATTTGAATATTGTACTGATTTATGTATATGTTTTCTTTCCCATTAGAACATCAGAATGTAAATTCCTTGAGGGCAAAGAATATGTGTGTGTGTGTGTGTGTGTGTGTGTGTGTGTGTTTCTCTCTCTCTCTCTCTGTCTGTCTCCGTCTCTGTCTCTGTCTCTCTCTCTCTGTGTCTCTGTCTCTGTCTCTCTCTCTATATATATATAAACACACACACACACACACACACACACACACACACACACACACTCCTACCTGCAATAGTAAAGTTAAGAGATGGACTAAATTCTTACATGGGATTGAATCCATTATTTGTTATTATCATATAACAAAACCCACCTGTACAACCTTCATTTGGGAGATTTTCTTCCTCGGTGGGAACAGACTGTGAATCAAGTATAGGTATGGAATGGCAGCTAGGAGGTACAGTGGCTAGTGTACTGGTCACAGAGTCAGGGAGACTGATATTCAAAATGGGCTTCAGAGACTACTGTGCGCTGGGCCAAGTCACTTAACCATCATTTGCCTCAGTTTCCTCAGCTGTAAATGAGAATAATTATAATGTACTCACCCACCAGGATTATTATGATGAACAAATGAGATAATATTTGTAAACTGCTTATCACAATACCTGGCATATAGTAGGTATTTAATAAAAGTTTGTTCCCATCTCTAGCTCTTTATGCTTGTATTTTTATTTGAGAATCAATTTTATAACATCAAACTATTGTCATGTCAGTGATGATAGTGGGTATTAGCAGC
>JAQQSU010007558.1:0-13188 GCA_028627135.1 Pseudochirops cupreus
CCAAAATAGCAAGCCTACTGAATACCCCTTCCCCCAATCTGTTCTCTCTTATATCCACCCCCATCACCCCTCTAACTTTCTAGTAGGGCAACATGGATTTCTATACCCCAGTGCCTTTATATCTTATTTCCCAGTTGCATGTAAAAAAAAATTTTTTTAAACATTTGTTTTTAAAACTTTGAGTTCCAGATTCTTTCCCTCCTTCCCTCCTCACCCACCCCCACTGGGAAGACAAGCAATTCAATATTGGTTGTACATGTGTAGTTACCCAAATCATTTCCATAGTAGTTATATTGTGAAACACTAACTATATTTCCCTCCATCTTATCCCTCCTCCCACTTATTCTATTTTCTCCTCTGATCCTATTCCTTTTCAAAAATGTTTGCTTCTAACTACCCTCTCCTCCAGTCTGTCCTCCCTTCTGTCAGTCCACCTCTTATTCCCCTACCCCACTATTTTCCCTAGGGTAAGATACCCAATTGAGTGTGTATGTTATTCCCTCCTTAAGCCAAATTCAATGAGAGTAAGGTTGTCCCATTCCCTTTTCACCTTCCTGCTCTTCCTCTCCACTATAACAGTTTTCTCTGGCCTCTTCTATATGAGATGATTAACCCTAATCTATCTCTCACTTTTTCCTTCTCCCAATAAATTCCTCTCTCACCTCTTAATTTTATTTTTAGATATTATCCCTTCATATTCAACTCATCCTGTGCCCTCCATCTATGTATACATGAACATACATATGCCCACACTCACATATATATTTATATACATATACCCTCCTATACATACATTTATATGTATGTATACATATATATATACATATATATTACCTTCAACTATCCTCATACTGAGAACAGTCTTATGAATTACAATTGTCACTTTTCCATGTTGGCATGTAAATAGTTCAACTTTGATAAGCTCCTTATGATTTCTTTTTCCTGTTTACCTTCTCAAGCTTCTCTTGCTACTATTGGAAAGTCAGATTTTCTGTTCAGCTCTGGTTTTTTCATCAAGAATTCTTGAAAATCCTATATTTCATTGAATGACCATATTTTCCCCTATAGCATTACACTCAGTTTTTCTGGGTAGGTGATTCTTGGTTTTAGTCCTAGCTCCTTTGACCTCCAGAATATCACATTCCAAGCCCTTCAATCCATTAATGTAGAAGCTGCTAGGTCTCGTGTCATCCTGATTGTGTTTCCATAATACTCAAATTGTTTCTTCCTGACTGCTTGCAATATTTTCTCCTTGACCCAGAAACTCTGGACTTTGGCTATAATATTTCTAGGAGTTTTCTTTTGGGGATTTTTTTCAAGAGGCATTTGGTGAATTCTTTCAATTTCTATTTTGGCCTCTGGTTCTAGAATGTGAGATTTGCTTGAGAATTTCTTGAAAGATGGTGTCAAGGTTCTTTTTTTGATCATGGCTTTCAGGTAGTCCAATAATTTTTAAATTGTCTCTCCTGAATCTATTTTCCAAGTCAGTGGTTTTTCCAATGAAATATTTCACATTGCCTTCTATTTTCTTCATTTGTTTGGATCTGTTTTATTGTATCTTGATTTCTCATAAAATCATTAGCTTCCAATTGCTCCAATCTAATTTTGAAGGAATTATTCTCTTCACTGAGTTTTAAAAATTCCTTTTCTATCTGGCAAATTCGGCTTTTTAAGGCATTCTTCTCCTCATTGGCTTTTTGGGCCTCTTTTGCCATTTGAGTTAGTCTGTTTTTTAAGGTGTTATTTTCTTCAGTATTTTTTGGGTCTCCTTTAGCGGGCTGTTGACTCACTTTTCATGATTTTCCTGCTTCATTCTCATTTCTCTTCCCAATTTTTCCTCCACTTCTCTAACTTGATTTTCAAAATCCTTCTTGAGCTCCTCCATGGCCTGTAACCAATTCATATTTTTCTTGGAGGCTTTTGATGCAGGAGTTCTGACTTCTCTGTCTTCCTCCCGCTCCATGCCTTGATCCTTTTTGTCCCCAAAAAAGGATTCCATTTTGAGATCTCTTTCAGGAGGTGATCAGTGAATTCTTGCCATTTCTATTTTACCCTCTGGTTCAAGAATATCATGACAGTTTTCTTTGATAATTTTTTGAAAGATGATGTCTAGGCTTTTTTTTTTATCATGGCTTTCAGGTAGTCCAATAATTTTTAAATTATCTCTCCTGGGTCTATTTTCCAGGTCAGTTGTTTTTCCAATGAGATATTTCCCGTTGTCTTCCATTTTTTCATTCTTTTGGTTTTGTTTTATTATTTCTTGATTTCTCATAATGTCATTAACTTCCATTTGCTCCATTCTAATTTTTAAGGAATTATTTTATTCAGTGAGCCTTTGGACCTCCTTTTCCATTTGGTCAATTCTGCTTTTGAAGGCATTCTTCTCCTCATTGGCTTTTTGGACCTCTTTTACCATTTGACCTAGTCTGGCTTTTTAAGGTGTTATATTCTATTTTTTGTGTGTCTCCTTTACCAAGCTCTTGACTCATTTTTCATGATTTTCTTGCATCACTCTCATTTTTCTTCCCAATTTTTCCTCTACCTCTCTTACTTGATTTTCAAAATCCTTTTTGAGCTCTTCCATGGCCTGAGGTAGATTCATATTTTTCTTGGAGGCTTTCTATGTAGGAGCTTTGACTTTATTATTTTCTTCTGAGTGTATGTTATGATCTTCCTTATCACCATCACAACTTTTAATTGTCAGAGTTTTTTCCTGTTGTTTGCTCATTTTCCCAGCCTGTTAGTTGACTTTTAACTCTTTGTTAAAGTAGGTTCTGCTTCCAGGGTGGAGGGTGCACTGTCCCAATCTTCAGGGGTTTTGTGCAGCTATTTTCAGAGATACTTCTAGGGACCTGTAAGTTTTCAGTTCTTCCAAGGTGGTGTGATCTAAGGAGAGGTGTTTACAACTCTTCTGGCCTATGCTCTGCTCTGCGAGTAACCACAAGTACTCTTTCTTACTCTGGAACTGTGAGGAGGGTCCCCCTCCACTGTGGCCACAAGTTCTGGTGTGCTAATGTTACTCATTGCCCTGGGACTGCCACCCAGGACTGGAACCCAAATCTGAGTATGGGCAAAGCAACAGAGTCCTGCCTCAGTGCTGGCAAAAAGACCACCAAAAAACCCCAAAACCCCTTACTATCTGTGGGTTGAGAGCTCCAGAAGCAGCTGCTGCCACTGCCACTGTTGTTTTAATGGCTCCCAAGGCCTGCTCTTGGTTTGCTGGGGCTGGGGCTATACTGGTATGGCTTGTGCTAGACTGTGCTCCACTCTCATCTGTATGTGACAGACCCTTCCTGCTGGCCTTCTACATTGTCTTTGGCATCTCTGGGTTGAGAGCTCTAGAAACTGCCCACTGCTACCAGTGATTCAGTTGCCCCCAAGACCTGCTTCAGGTTTGCTGAGGTCCAGTCTGTGCTGTTGAGGTCTTACACTGTACTGCATTCTCCTCTCACCTTAGTGCAAGAGACCTTTCCTGCTGACCTTTCAAGTTATCTTGGACTGGGAATTTGTTTCACTCTGTCTTGTGGATTCTGTTTGCTCTAGAATTTGTTTACAGTTATTTTTAAGGGTATTTGGAGGGGTTTGGGGGAGAGCTTAGGAGAGTCCAAGCCTTTACTCTGCCATCTTGACTCTGTGTCTCCTAACTACATTTTGCAAGAGCCTCTTGTTGTCACCCATCAGTCACTGCATTTCATTACCTTCTCCCACTGTTCCCAGGAGCAGCCCTATTTGCCCCAGCCACCTATGTTTCAGTGTTACATTCCGATTTTCCCAGTTGCCCCATATAGGTGTGTGTATGTGTGTGTGTGTGTGTGTGTGTGTGTGTGTGTGTGTGTGGTGTTTGTGTGTGTGTGTGTGTGCATGTATGTGTAGGGGTGGGGATACTCAGCGTTAAAGATCAGAAGGCCCAAGGCAGGCTGAACACAGTGTAGCAGCAGGCCATGGAGGGGTGGAGGGGAGGAAATGAAACCTAGGAACTTCAATTTGTTCTCTCTGTCTACTGGCTGCTTCCCTATTGCCTACAAACATGTCCATGTATTCCTCATCCTGAAAAAATCCTCCCTTTGTCCCTCCCTCCCTGCTAGCTATCATCCCATCTCTCTCCTGCCCTTTGCATCCAAACTCCTTGGGAAGGCCATCTACAACAGAAGCCTCCATTTCCCCTCCTCTCGCTTTCTTCTTAACCCCTTACAATCTGGCTTCTGAACTCATCATTCCACCAAAACTGCTCTCTCCAAAGTTTCAGTGAGATCTTAGTTGCCAAATCCAGTGGCCTTTTCTTCATCCTCATCCCCCTTGACTTCTTTGTAGCTTTTGCCACTGCCAATCACTCTCCTCCTGTATCCTCTTTTCTCTCTAGTTTTTTGGGAAACGTCTCTGCTGCTTCTCCTCATATGTCTCTGACCACTCCTCTGTCTCTTTTATTGGATCCTCCTCCAGATCACACACCCCCCAGTCCCACTGTAGGTGTCCCTCTGGATTCTGTTCTGGGCCTCTGCTTTTCTCCCTCTCTACCACTTCACTTGGGGATCTCATTAGCCCTTTCCCACCCCCTTTCGGTTTTCCTTTTGGTTGTCTTTCCCCATTACGTTGTTTTTGTTGTTGTGTTTGTCCTCTGTTCTCAAAGAGGACCATGACATCAGGGAGATGATGACATGACTTGCAAATGAATTGGATTTAAGTGAGGAGGGGGCTATGCAAAGTCACCAGCCTCACTTCGTCCTCTGGAGCCATTTGGGTCCAATGGCAAGATATGGATCAGGAGGACTGGAGATGGCCCAGGATGCAGTGGGGGACCCGGGCCTTTTTAAGCTAGGGTCTTTTGAATAGTTTTATAGAATCATCTGCAAAACTTCCTGGGAAGCTCAGACAGTATATACATAGCATCAGTTAAATTTGGCCACTTAGAAATTGTAGTAAATTGTTAGTAAAGCTATAAGTATGAGGAATGCAATATCCCAATTATAACTATATTTGCGTCTTAAATTTTTAAAAAGTTAAAAATCGTCTTGTTTCAACCCTTGTTGTAAACCTAAAATATATCTCCTCCCTCCATCCACCCCATTTAAGTACCATGGAAAGCAATAATGGAATACTAGAGAGAGGTACAGCCTTGTTCAAGTCCTATCCCTGATACATCCCATGGGCAGCCATTTAACCTCTTAGTGACTGTAGGCAACTCTCTAAGACTCTGGATTACAGATTTATCTCCAAGCTGGATGTATAGAGGCAGTTTTTAAACAAGTCTCCCAGCCCTTTCCCCTGCCTATTCCTTTTCCCTGCTGGCCCTCCTAGTTTTGACATTGTAAGTTCCTTGAGGACAGAGACTGTCTTTCTTTTTCTTATTTACATCCCCAGCACAGTGCCTAACACATAGCAGATACTTAATAAATCCTTTTTGAGGGGCAGCTAGGTGGCACAGCAAATAGAGCACCAGCTCTGGAGTCAAGAAGACCTGAGTTCAAATCCAGCCTCAGACATTTAACACTTACTAGCCATGGGACCTTGGGCAAGTCACTTAACTACAATTGCCCTGCCTTGCCGCCTCCAAAAAAGCAAAAATAAAATAAATTCTTTTTGACTATTAGCTCCCATGGATTTAAGGACCATCTCTATACTTTACATATCTTTATACTTCTCATATATACCTTTCCTTCCCTAAACTCTCTGCTCACTTCCAATCTCACATCTCCAGCTGCCTTTCAGACCTCTCAGACTACATGTCCAATAGACATCTTAAATTCAATACATCCAAAACAGAACTCGGTATCTTTCTCTCTCCCCCAAACTACCTTCCCTGCTATTGTACAGGGCACCACCATCCCCTGAGGCCCTCAGGCTCACAAACTAGGAGTCTTCCTAGACTCCTCACTATGTCTCACCACCCATATCCAATATGGCACCAAAGCCTCTCATTTTCACCTCTGTAGCATCTCTCATCATCTTCTCTGCTCTGACACTGCCCCTACTCTAGTGAAGGCCCTCTTCTCCTCACCCCAGGATTTTGGAATAATCTGCTGGTAGATCTGCCTGCCTTAAATCTGTCCCCACTCCAACCCATCCTCCATTCATCCTGACCATGTCATCCTTCTATTCAGTAAACTCTCATGACTCCCTGTTGCCTCTAAGAGCAAATACCAGATGATCTGTTTGACATTCAAAGTCCTCTATAACTCAGTCCCTCCCTCCCTTTTCAGTCTCTTCACACCTTTCTCCCTGACATGTTTTGTTTGATCCAGTGACACTGGCCTCCTGGCTGTTCCAGGGACAAGCCCCTCCATCTCTCAGCTCCAGGCATTGTTTCTGGCTGTCCCCTGTGCTCTCCCTCTGCTCTGATTACTGACCTCCTTATTTTCCTTTAAATCCCAACTAAAATCACACCTTCCTACCCATCTTAATTCCAGTGCCTTCCCTCTTATTTCCTATTTATCCTGTACATAGCTTATTTGTACACATTTGTTTGCATGTTCTCTCTCCCATTAGATTGCAAGCTCCTTGAGGACAGGGACTGTCTTTCGCCTTTCTTTGTATGTTCAGTGCTTAATACAGTGCCTGCCACACAGAAGGAGCATAATAAATATTTACTGACTGACCCATTCCCTTGCAGATCCCATCAGGGACCTGGCTGGAATGCAGCAGGAATTCATCTCCATGTGCCCAGGTATGTGCAACTCCCCATCTTAACCACCTAAAAAGGGACAAAGGATTATCTCTCTATATGGAGGAAAGGGACACATAAAAGAGGGATTAGGAACACCTTGGTTTATATTACTTGTGGGAGGCACCCCCAGACTCCTTCCATATCCCCCAATTTCATTATCATGTATAATATCCTTGTTATACTTGGAGGCTCATCCTTTTGACACACCCACTTACCTTTTACTCCTGTTCTTTCCTACTATTTTCAGCCTTGGGCATAGGAATTTTTTGTACTGGTTTTGCATTTAAACTGGTCCCTGGATCAGAATTTGGTTGTTATTTCTATATCTCTGTTGAGGCTGGCTGGAATATGGGAATTTGTTTATTTTTCTGGAATTTTGTTTGATTTCATGTACATAATTATTTCCCCTTAGTGGGATAGTTTGTAAACTTGTTTTTTTAGGTCTTGGTTTTTGTTTTCTCATGTCCTCTGGGTCTAATGTGGGAGAAAAGGTAGGGTGCTGCCCTGGCAGTCACAAAGTCTTATTTCTTTCTCTTTTTTTTTTCTCTCTCTCTGTTTTCTTTTTGGAGGGAGGAAGGCAGGGCAATTTGGGTTAAGTAACTTGCCCAAGGTCACACAGCTAGTAAGTGTTAAATGTCTGAGGCTGGATTTGAACTCAGGTCCTCCTGACCCCAGGGCTGGTACTCTATTCACTGCACCACCTAGCCACTTCCAAAGTCCTATCTCTGACACATACCAGTTATATGACTCTGGCAAGTAACCTACCTTCTCAACAATCAAGATGATTCTCTACAGCTATAGACATCAGAGAAAGCATTGCTCTGCCTTGTTAGAGGGAGTCCTTTCTCCTGAGAGTTTCCAGCCCTACTAAGGAAATCAAGCTCCTCTATTCTTTTCCCACAGTGAGCAGATTATCCTTACATACATATAAAATGCATTTTTCAATTTTTCCTGATCTTTTCCATTTTGAGATGCATATTAATAATAAATCATAAACTGATGCATACTAATAAGAGAATAATAGGAAATTTCATTTGCATTCTCCAGTTGTAAGACAGAGTTGTTTCAGGCAGTTTTCAGAGGAACAAATTAAAGATATGTATAAACATATTAAAAAATGCTCTAAATCACTATTAATTAGAGAAATGCAAATCAAAACAACTCTGAGGTGCCACATCTTACTGGTCAGATTGGCTAAGATGACAAAACAGGAAAATAATAAATGCTGGAGAGGATGTGGAAAATTGGAACCCTAATGCATTGTTGGTAGAGTTGTGAACTGATCCAACCATTCTGGAGAGAAATCTGGAATTATGCCCAAAGGGCTATTAAAAAGTGCATACCCTTTGACTCAGCAATACCACTTCTAGGGCTGTATTCCAAAGAGATCATAGAAGTGGGAGGAGGACCCACATGTACAAAAATATTTATAGCAGCTCTTTTTGTGGTGGCAAAGAATTGGAAATCAAGGGGATGCCCATCAATTGGGGAATGGCTGAACAAGCTATGGTATATGAATGTAATGGAATACTGCTGTGCTATAAGAAATGAGGAACAGACGGACTTCAGAATAACTTGGAGAGACTTATATAAACTGATGCTGAGTGAAGAGAGCAGAACCAGGAGAACTTTTTACACCATTACAGACACATCATATGCATGATGACTGACTTTGATAGACTGGGCTCCTCTTCTTTCTCGTTGTTCACTTTATTGGTTATAACTCTTTTTATAACTTGACTAATGTTTAATGCAAAGGTATTTGTAGAACCTATATCTGATTGCATGCTGCCATGGCGGGGGGGGGGGGGGGGAGAAAGGGGAGAAAATTTGGAACTCAAGGGATTGTGGAACTGAATGTTGTAAACTAAAAGTAAATAAATAATTTTTTTTAAAAAAAGAGTTGTTTCTCAGTGATTATCCCAAGAACGTCCTGGTTATTACTGATTTTATTTCTCAATTCTTTTAATGGATGCTCTCTCCAAGCTTTTTCTAAACAAGCTCTCTCCCATAATTTATCTGCTGCCAACATAAAGATAGCAGTAGGCCAAATGGGTCTTGCTGAAGCTTATTGTTATACCATGTGGTGAGAGGCAAGTTCGGTGGTGTGCTGGTACATCATTATTCGTGTTTTCAGGATTTTGAATTTGTGCCTGTCGTACGGGTGTTTGCTATTGTCTTGTTTGCATCCTGAATTACTGTAGGTGTGACATTTGTTAATGGCGGACAGTTGCTTGCTTGAGTTAATATTACTGGTCTTGTTGAATTTGTAGAACAGAGCAATCTCTTAAAAAGATGGGTTGAAATGTATTATGTTATAGGTGTTGTTGATAATGACAGAGGCCTCCTGATATTAGGACTAGACCCATATTATAATGATAAAGACATTTGAGAATTTTTCACAGAAATCTAAAGGATTTGGAATATTACAGAATTGTTTTGAAAACATGACTTTGTTCCAAAGCAATTGAGATATTAGAAAATGATTTGAGCACAAAATAAATTTGATGTTTCCTTATGCAAGATTTCACTCTCAAAAAACAGGGAGAGAATAAAGAAAAGTGCCCTGCTTCATAATAACTCCCAAGCTGCAACCCCTCCAATGCCCACTTCCACAAGAAAACTCAACAGATTTGTCAAGGTGAAGTGCCATATTTATTGTATTTCTTCTGGTAGAAGCTGTGGGCTGAAGAAGGCTGGACTGTCCCAAATCCCTCTTCAACCTTTCCAGAGTTGCTGTCCCCCAGGCTCTTTGTGGTCTCCCATGATACCCTGACTTTGCCAGGCTAGGCCTTGTGGGAATCTGAGAAGCATCCCAAGGCCACGGATGCTATCACTATTGATTGTAGCAAGTATGTATTTCTGAAACACTTAATCTTTATAAAGCTGAGACACCATCTTGATTAGGTTCCTTTTTTTATGTGTGTGATGGATGAAGTCTGAAATAACTGAGGAAACAAAGATTCAAGCTTTCAAGTACATTGATTTATTAAGAATGCATACCAATTGCATAACAAATCTGGATCAGGTCCAGCTGGGCTGGACCCTAGGGGAAGACAAATTTTTATGTATTAAAAGAAAGAAATTAATAGTATATACACCAGGATACAAGATTAGGTCATTTGATTTCTAGTTGGAGGAAAGATTAGGAGCTTCGCAAGTTAGGAGGAGGATGAGAGAGTTTCAGGAGTTGGGGGTGGGGAGGAGAGCAAGCAGGTAAACTTTTCCAGATATAAAACAGGATGTCAGTCAATTCCGATGATTAACAAGTAGGTGGAATTTACAAGAAAATGAAACTTGGACTCAAAAAGGAGTCAGTTTGGTTTATATCATTCCCACAGTCCTCTCCTGTGTTATACCCCAACTTCATTTTCCCCAGAAACTCCCTGGATTTTGTTGTTGATTTTGCTTAGTGTAGTGATTGTTAAGAATTCTTATGTCACATTATAGTAGGACTAACTGTATACTATCATAAAAGCAAGTATGGTAAGTCAAGAGGCATTATGTGAATTACTCAGATAATTTGACTGTGCAGACAAGCTGGGGACCAGACAGTAGGAAATAGTCCCTGGAGAGAGACTACTATAGAAAGGAGGAAGGAGAAGAGGGAGAATGAGGAAGATGAGCACAAGGAGGAGGATGAAGACGGGAAAGAATTGACAACTTTTGTAAATGATTTCTCTAGGGTCCCACTGCCTCCAAAATGAAGCACTAAATTTTGCAAATGTAACCCCTGTCCCCAAACCCATTGGTATGGGTGGAAATGGATGCTTTGCCCTTTGTGAAGAACAGGATGGAGTTGGTGAGAGGCAAGGGCTTCAGTTTTTGTCCACTCCCCTTTCTGGAGTTCTTCCAGGCCAGGCTTATCAGGCTCTTCTGGTTTCCAAATTGAGGAGAGAATATGGATGAGGCTAACCTTCTTTCAGGTTGCTGAAGGGAGCATAAGAACCTGGGAACTCTTGAGAGGAGCCAGCAGCCTCCACCATGTCCGTATTCCCAGCTTGCTACACTAGAGACTGCAGGGAGTTTCCCCTTGGGTGAGATCCAGGACCTTCTCTCTTGGTTGAGCCAAATTACCTGCCTCCCGAAAGGAGAGCTCCTTCACTCTGTATTGTCCGTCATATATCCCCTTACGCACAGTATATCTTCTCCGATTTCTGTTTTGCTATGATTTAGATAAATGGGTTTCTTTGTTATTCTCCACATGTGCTCATTGTGGAAGTGGTATTCAGTGGTACAAGGGTCAAGCCTTGAATATAGAACTTAAGGTCCCCTCTTCCCCCAGGAATGATCAAAGGATCAGAAGTTAGATGGAATTCAATCATATCCCCTATATAAACAATATATAAAGGGAGATGATAGATATGTTTCTAGCACAGTACCCTCTCTCTCTGAGGAGAACAGAGTGGCCTCTGGTTCCAACTTCCTGCTTCCCCTCCTGGCAGGAATGAAAGTCTCCTTTCGAGGGAGAAGAGGCAGATGTCTATTCTGCCTCCCTTTGAGGCATATGCAATGACAGCCATAAGAGGTCCTCTCTACACATGTGGGGCCCATTCTCTCTACACAGGGCTCTTTCCCTATACATGAGATCACTGTCCATAGGAACATAGTCTCTGGTCACTTATTTTTGCAAGATATTATGGTTTTGGGGGGACTAGTTGTTCGTTCTTCTAAAAGTTGGGACAATCTCATTTCTGTCCTGGGCTTATTCAGAGTATTTTGTTTTCTCAAGAACAGCCTGTTGTGGTTTTTTAAAAATATTTTTCTAAAGGTACACAGGTATTTCAATCACAGCTATGATACATCCTGAGTTACATAGAGCCCACTGAGGGAGGAACTTGCCAAAGGAGGAGCTTTCTTACAGGAGGCTTGCTTGAAGGAAGGCTTTCACACCTTTTGGTACTAAGCTAATTAGGCACTAAGTCAGGAGGGTTGTGGCACCTTCTGACTCTGAACCTATTAGTTGAAAACTATATATACTGGGGGGGAGGGGAGGAGCCAAGATGGCAGCCTAGAAGCAGGAAAACTCCATGACCTGCCCCCATAACTACCTCAAATCTCAAATACCTATAAAATATGACTCTAAACAGATTTTAGAGCTCCAGAACCCACAAAATGATAGAGAGAAACAAATCTCCCACTGAAGGCAGCTGGGCAGGTGGACAGGAAGGGTCCGTCACAGCATGCTCAGAGCTGAGTCCAGCCCTTCATGAGCCCACAGTTTTAGCCCCAGGGTGGCCCAACCAGCAGTGGCTGGAGTGGACTTCAGGAGAGTGGATCACCAGCAGCTGTAGTGGTTTCCAGAATTATCAACTCATAAATGCCAAAGTCAAAGTAAAAGGTCAGTATGGAACTCTGTTGGAACTGGGGGGGGGGTGAACTAGGAGCGTGGTCTGGCCTCTGCTCTCAGAGTGAGAAGCAATGGAGGCACCGTGGCCATGCAGCTACCTCCACGTGGCTGCTTCAGAGCTCCTGGCCTGCAGATCATAGGGGGACCAAGAGACCATTGAGAGAGTAATTGCTCTTGCTTTAACCTGCCTGGATCTGGATTGTGGTCTTGGGTGGTGGTCCTGAGGTGTGTGACCACAGCTTGTGGGGGCAGCAGAAAGGACACCCAATTAATAGCTCCAGCAGCTGCAAAAACTCCAGCTATTTGGGACAAAGCTCCCCTCTCTGGAAGTAGAGTTCTACTGTAGCAAAGAGCTCAAAAGTCAAGTAATTGAATGGCAACATGAGCAAGCAAAGGAAGCAAAGCAAGCACAGCAATCAAACCTTAGGTTCCTTTTGGGGGGACAAAAAGGATCAAAGCATGGGACCAGAGAAAGACAACACAGTCAGAACTCCTGCACCAAAAGCCTCCAAGAAAAATATGAACTGGGGGGGCGGAGCCAAGATGGCAGCGTAGCAGCAGCAACATATCACAGCTCTCACATAGCCACCCCAAAATACCCATAAAATAGGACTGTAAACCTGTCCTAGAACTCCAAAACGCACACAAAGATACTTCCCACTAAAGTCAGCTCGGCTACGGGGAACCACATCAGCACTGCGAACCGAAACCAGCCTGGCCTGAAGCCGCTGCTGAGCCCCAGGGGTGGCTGGACAAGAGGAGTGGTGAGCGGATTAGCGGCAGCTGCGAGCAGCGTTCAGAACTAGCTCAGTGGAGCTTGCGAAATCAGGAGAGAAAAGCAGTCTGGCTGAAAGGCCTCCAGAGCGGAAAAGCAAAAGGCAGAGGTTTTGCACCTGCCTCCGCGTTACAGCTTCCCGCCTGCAGCCTGCAGACAGCAGGGGGACTAAGTGATTGTTCTGAGGCCAGTGCTCTCCCGTTGAGCGGCCTGGATCCGGATCGCCATCTTGGGCCTCAGTCTTGGAGTCTTCATTATCCAGTGAGCCAGAAGTAAGTAGGAAGGGTCCCAGCACCTTCCTGAGAGCTACGGCAGCCGGGAGGACCCCAGCAATTTGGGACAGAGCTTTCCCTTCTGGAAGGAGAGCCCCACAGAGATTAAAAAAAAATCACGGACTGACCA
>JAQQSU010007559.1:0-13188 GCA_028627135.1 Pseudochirops cupreus
AAAGGCTGGGGAAGTATTGAAGGATTTTCCTTGAATTGTTATGGGACAAGAATGTTAGAATTTTAACTCTATCAAGCAGTTTTAAAAATACATTTAGATAATAATCAATCAAAAAGTTACTGAGTACTTTGTTTTGGCTTGTATTTTGTTGGGGAGAGGTACTATGGTTTTTCTGGCCTGTTACTTCATTCACATAGAGAAGTGCTGGTATGTAAACTCCCTTCACCTGTGGCCATAGGCAGCAACTCTGTAATTTATTATCTTAGGGATTTGCTTCAGGAAATGAGAGGATGAATGATTTGCCTACTGCCACATAACTAGTATGTGTCAGAGGCAGGTCTCATACCTAAATCTTGCACAGTTCTAGGCCAGGATCTGTCTCCTGTGCCATGTTCAACATCTCATTAGCTCTTTGAGCATCTACTATATGAAAAGCACTATAAAGCAACGCAAAGAGTGCTTCCTGCACTGAAGAGGCTTTGTTAGGGAGACATGATCAGGTCAGTGAAATCTCAGTTGAAGAGTTAAATAAAATACTAGTGATGTGAGAAGGTAGCATATGGTAAATCCTAGGATTCACTTCATTTATCAGGGTATTTGGCAGTAGCATAACAGGATACCAGTAACTGCAATTGTAGCTGAAATTTCAGAGCAGGATAGATTACTGAAATTATTTTCACTGAAATGAGCATAGAAAGTTTCATGGAGAGAATGCAACTTGGGAGGAACCTTAGCAAAATGGGGAGAATTTTGAGATGTAGAGAGAAGGCAGAACATTTCAGGAAGAGAGAATACCACTTGCAAAGGTGCAAAAGCAGAAATGCATGGGTTTGTTTGAAGAGTAGGAAATAGAGTAGCTTAACTGAAGTATATGATTTGTGTAGGGGAATAGTGAAAGATCAATTTCCAAAGGTGGAGTAGAGCCAGGTTGCTGCAGACCTTAACTAACAAGCTAAGGAGTTTGAATTTGGTCCTTCAAATGTCAGGAACCACTGAAAGTTTTCTGAACAAGGGAGAAACTTGATGAAACAGTGTGTTAAGAAGATTAATCTGGTGGCAGATAGCTTGAACATTTGCTTCTTCTTTCCTTAGGTTAAAAAAAAAAAGAATTTCTAAAGTTAGGTAGCCTATTCCTTGTTTGGTGTCTGGGCTGAGTTTAATTATACTTAAATCAATCCATAATAAATGAGTGGCTTCCAGCCATGAGTGTCTCCAAACTCCCTTGGTAACTTGATCCACGGCCTAAGTGTCCTCACAGCTGTAAAGTTCTTTCTTATTATTTAACCTAAATTTTCCCTGCTGCAGCTTAAAGCACATTACTTTCTGTACTGTCCCCACTAATGAGATAAATTGGTTCTCTGTTCTGTCTCCTTACTGTGCTTTACATATTTATAGATTGTTCTCATCCCTCAACATTTCACCCCCTTTGCTCCAACTTTCACATGTTGGATTAACATTTTCCTATAAGTTTCATTTTAAAAAAGAATCATTTGCTGTGCTCACATACTCCAAACCTTGGTTAACTATTGCAAATTTCCAGGCACTATTCAAAGGGAAGAGGAAAGGAATGAGAATTTATATAGTGCCTACTCTGTGCCAGGCACTGTGCTAAAAAGTTTTTACAAATATTGTCTCATTTATTTGATATCTGTGTCTGGAAAGGGAGGGGAGGGAGAGACAGAGAGAGAGAAAGAAAGAGAGAGAGAGAGAGAGAGAGAGAGAGGAAGGGAGAGGAAGAGAGAGAGAGAGGGGAAAAGGGAGGGAGAGGGAGAGAGAGGAAGAGAGGGAAAAAGGGAGAGGGAGAGAAAGAGGGAGGAAGGAAGAGGGAGAGAGAACTGTGATATTAATTTGCTACAATATTACCCCTATTTGATTTTATCATTTTCTCTAGAAACTGCTCACACATAGAAAGGGGAAAAGTTCTTGAAACAATGCAAATGTTTTGCATTTTGTTATTTCCAAATGATTTACATACAAATAATTTCTTTAGATTCTTCTGACAACCTGATAGGGTAGCTATGATAGATATTCTTAACCTCATTTTGCAGATGAGGAGACAGTCATAGAGAAATTGTGTTTTCTCCTTGTCATGAAACCAGTTAGTGGTAGATCAGGGAATGTGAGGAACCCAGATGACCTTACTTTCAGTTCAGTATTCTTTCCATTATACTTATTGAAAGCCCAGGGACTTCTGTGCTACCCTGTATTTGGAGTGCTTTCAAGTATAAACAGGATTAGATTTGTTTTGGGTATTCCTGGAAGGCAGAAGTAAGAGCAGTAGAAGCTGCCAAGAGGCAAATTTAGGCTTAACATAATGAACTTCTTAATAATTAGATCTATCCAAAAGCTGAGTGAGTTGCCTTAGCAAGTTGTAAGTTTCCCTCCCTTAGAGGGAACAAAGACTGGATGAATTCTTGTTGAGGAGATTGTAACGGGAATTCTTATTCAAGTAGGTCTTCAACCAAATGGCCCCAGAGGTCTCTTCCAACTCTGTGAGTTTGCTCCCTAATCTCTAGGCTATAGTTCCTCCACCCAGTTCTCATACATGGCCCTGTGCCTTTGCTCTTGCTGCTGTTCATGCTGACTGAAATGCTTTACCACTTCCCTTGTTCTTACGAGGTCTTCAGAGATCTGGCCATTTCCTGCTTCCTCCATGAACATTTCTCTGACTATAGTACTGACCTCTGAGATCCGTTTTAGCCTTAATTCATGGGTAGTCAATACCATATAGTTTAACCCTTAGTTGTTGTCTTATACTTTCAGTTTTGTTGATTTCCTCTCTCTAATTCTCTGAAGGTGATGACCTTCATGGTATGATTCTGAGTGTCTTCATCTACACAGTGGTTAGATGCTTCAATTAATTCCAGTCAGGGGTGCCTCCTTCAAAGAGATTTTCTGTACTGGTTTGATTTCTTCCTTAAAAACAACAACAGAAAATTTGTCATCAATATTCAAGGTCAAGTTCCAGCACCTTTTCTCCATGGAACTGCTCTTATATTTATATTTAAGTCCATAATAGTCATGCCAAGAAATAAAGAATCATTGAACCTGATAAGAGAAATTATCTATAGTTGGTTGAAGGTTAGTGGCCTTATTAATTCCAAAATTCATTAATCCTGACAAAATTTCCTACTGGATAAAGTTCTATAAATTAATCACAAAACTCATGATTAGGGTTAATCATACTACATATAGATCCCTTCACTTATGCTTGTCTGTACCACATTAGGCGCATGTAAGAGTCTTTTTAATATCTGAATCTTGAAACCTTCTAGTGTCTTGTATGCGATTAATCTAAGGTCCCTTAAATTATCATTGACATTGCTAAGTAATACCATAAGAATGATAAAAATTCTGAGATTGTCTATTATTGGTTGATTACTACTGTCATTTTTTTTTCTTTCAAGGGGGCAAAATTGAGAAGTCTCTTCTTCTATATACTCTTCATAATTCTTAGAATAAGGAGATTCAAACTTATTCAACTATGAAAATCCAACCAAGCCATTTAAAATATACCTATCTGTAAATTTTGTTTGAAATCATTTAAAAAAAGATTATCATGGTTTTAGGAGGTATATCCATCAGTTTACTTTTTGGTACTCATGAAGCCAATTTCCAGGATTGAAAAATGTTAACTCTACCTCACTCCCTTTCACTGGAGACTGTTCTACTAATTTCAGACAGAAAGCTAAAATTATGTTGTTTTTAGATTTAGAAAAAATGGGTCAATGTGATATTTACAATGAAGCTTAAATTCGAAATAACCATTTTTCCTTTTAATACACAGAACTCTTCCCAAATTATAATTGTGCCAGAACAAATCTATGGGATGTTTTGTTTTGTTTTGATTTGTTTTTTCCTATGGTCCAGATAATTGGTATTGGTCTATTTCTCTTCCAAGTCAGCATGGGAGAGACTAGCATGAAATTACATTGAGTTTAATTGGATATAGTAAAAGAACAAGATTTTCTCAACTATGTGTCATACCTAACATGAACAAGTACCTTTGCCTTCAGCCTAACTAGTATCAGTAATCCTTGTACCTGTCCAATTAATGCCATTTGGGGAAACATGAACTAATAGAATACATGTCATCACTTGTAGCACTAACTGAAATTCACTTGATAGCCCATGTAATAATTTTATTTCTTCTCTCTCAATTTGGAGAATTCTATAAATTAACAAAAAGAATGTTAAATTTTTAAAATATTCAGCTGTACAAGTTTGCTTGCCTCACCTGAGAACCTTAACACACATTTCCAAAAATCATCCCAAAACAGGAATAAAGCTTTTTATGGCTTATACTCCATGTTATTAAACACATGTATCACTTTGGTTTTATGACAAACTAATGGTGCCATTGTTCCTATTCTTCAGAAGGTTTTTCTTTGGGGACCTTTTAAGTACGGGGAAGAATACAAGAAGAAAAGAAGACTCTTTTATACCTAATAATTATAGGGCCATGTAAATCACAAGCTGCACATTGTTGAATTTATAAGTGCACTTTAAAAACAGCCTGAGGAATTACCAACCCTATTTTAATTATGACCAAAGATTAAATTCTCTTCAAAGGGAAAAGGGGTTGACATGGAAGACAATATGGTAAACCACAGTAAGGTGAAACAAAGGGCCCTTTACCTTCAGGTGACTCATTGAAAGTGACCAGGGAAAACTAGCAAACTCATAATTATGTCTTTCATCATCCCTTGAAAGTTTTTAGAAATTTTATATTAGTGTATACCCACTCAAATGACTTTGAAAAAAATTGGTCAAATTGTGTCAGAGGAGAAGATAATTAAATGATTTCAAGGTCTTTCAATGAATGAAGCCTTTTTTCTTTTTTTTTTTTAAATTAAAGATACTCTTAAGCCCATAATGTAGTTTAGAGAGTTAGAATCAGATGACAAATGCACCCAGCCTGGTACAAAAGAATTGGTTGTGTGGTTTTGGACAAGTCACTCCTTCCTTGTGCCTCAGGCTTCTCATCTGTAAAATGAGGGAAATTTAATTTTATAACCTTTAAGTCACTGTCCTCTTTAAGCATTCTTTGAAAGAAAATTCAATCAATTCCTTAAAAAATAATTGTGGTTTCCATAACCCAAAACAATACAAACAAGCTGAAAATGCCATGAGAGAGAACTGAAGAACTAAGAAAGTAGATTAAAAATGACTGCTTAAGATACTCCTTTTATGACATAAACTCAGCATTCCCAAACATTGCCATCTGGAGACTCATTTGACTTTGTCAGAAGGCATCAGTCTAGGAGATAAATTGCACTTACCTCTGTGCTTGTCATATCCACTGACTTCATTCCTACTCATGCTTACTTGTCTATTTTTCCTTAATATCTTAGGACTGTAGGATCATAAAGGTCAGGATCCATAGATGTCTTCTGCCTTGCTTTGAATGGCGCCATAGAGGGATAAATACTTAATGCATGATTTATAAGGGTAGCAACCTAGGAGAATGTTTTAAGGGAATGTTTTCATAATATACAGATTAGGTCCATAAGCAAAAAAGCCTTATCTTAGATATCTATATAAACATATATATATATATATATATATATATATATATAAAAACATATATGTGTGTGTTTCATATATATATACGATATAAGATGATACGAGTTCATATATACACATGTGTATATCCTCTTATATATGTACGTATGTATATATGTGTATATGTGTGTATGTATGTATCCTCTCATAACCTTTATATGTTAAAATAGGCCATTACTTTTCTGCCAGAGTTTGAAGAATCCCCTTAAAAAGTTTCAGCCTTGGGGCAGCTAGATGGTACAGTGAACAGAGAACTGGCCCTGGAGTCAGGAGGACCTAAGTTCAAATCCAACCTTGGACACTTAATACTTACGAGCCATGTGACCTTGAGCAAGTCACTTAACTCCTAATGCCCTGCCTTCCCCTCTCCAAAAAGAAAAAAAAAAGTTTCAACCTACTTTGAAACCTGGAGGAAGGCTCTTGGAATGGAAGCAAGAGATATATGTCATATATAAAATAAAACAGACTAGTTTTATATGAATATACTTTGGGGAAGGGAGCAATTTGAAATGTATGGAAAGAGCAAAGCAACCAAGTAGAAAACCTTTGACTTAAGCTGATCTTTTTAGAGTTAGCCCCTTTCCAGACTTTATGTCATCCTTCCTCTGCCCAGTCTGCCTCGTTGCTTGGAGTGTTCTCACTTCCCCTTCCCCCGCCCCCAGCCCCTACTGTCACCAGTTGAAATCCCTAGCTTTGTTTCATCAATGAACTTGTTGTATATATGCTTTGTGTTTGCTTTTCAGTGTCTATATTATTATATAGAACGCAGCACAGTGCCTTAAAAATGGGAGAGCAGTGTTTTCCAAACTTTTTTGATTGTATGCCCTTAACAGGGAGCAAACAACCCCAGTAAATGTAATTAATGATAAGTTACACAATGTAATATTCTACTAATAATTATTTTAGATTTTGAAACTTAACCAGAAAACGTTAAAATATGAGATGAAGATAAATGTTTTGAAAATGATATTCATTAATGGTACAAAACCTTGTTTGTTTTCACAATTATGATTAATGATATTTTAGTGAGATCAATTTGTTTCATTATTTGTGAAAATCTCAGCTTAACACTTTGTGATGAAGCAATTCAGAGGGTCTGAGTTTTATTTATATACTTAATCTTAATGGCTCTTATAGCTAAAAGACATCTCACAAAGACACGTGGAGTCAAGTGGAAGAAACACATCCCTTGGAGTACCTACAAAGTTATGATGCTCATTTTTCAGACTCACCCAAAGTATACCAAAGCTTTTCTTAAAAATTGAGATGGGGGCAGCTAATTGACACAGTGAATAAAGCACCAGGTCCTGGAGTCTTGAGTTCAAATCCAGCCTCAGACACTTGACACTTACTGGCTATGTGACCTTGGGCAAGTCACTTAACCCCAATTGCCCTGCCTTCCCCCTTCCAAAATGAAAAACAAAACAAAATTTAGATGATATATACTTCTCATCTTCTCTGATGTTAGCCAGTTTTTCTTCTCAACTACTCATGTGTTGCATTTTGATATTTTTAATGTATTTTCAAATTTCATTGAAAATCTAGAAAATTTGTAAACAAGTTAGAAAATTCTAATTCCATTTTTTTAATATCCAGAGGAGAGGTTTTTTTTTTAATAACATATATCTTTTGAGCAACTCAAAGTGGAGACAGTAATATGCAGGAGAAAAGGATGGATGGGCAACAGTGCTAAATGCTGCAGAAGTTAATAAAGAAGAGAATTCAGAAAAAGCCATCCCATTTATCAATTGAGAAATCATTGGTAACTTTAAAAAAAATAATTGCAATTGAGTAAGGAGTCAAACATGATGAGATTTCAAACTCGTGAGAGTGGGAGAATGCTGGCAACCTCATTAAAAATAGAAAAGTTCATTTGGAAGAGAGAAGATTTTTGGTTTTTTTTTGGAATAAGATGATATAATGAGAAGATCTGAAGTATATAGTCATGTAATCATTCTTTTTCATAACAAAAAAAATGAAAAGGTGATGTGAGTCTTACTGGCCCACCATGTAATTAGCTGATCATCTATCTACCTCTTAGGCCATTGCCTTCATGTTGGAACTCACAGTTGTAGAAGCTTAATAAATGTCTGTTGCGTTAAACTCAATGGCAAATATTTTAGATCGGAAGATTTTGATTTTCTGACTTTGAAAGGCAGAAAAAAGCAAATAACCAATGTGTTTATTTTGCTTAGGACAAGTGAGAGTTTTGAGTACTATAAAAAGAATTTGAAAAGCCCTAAATGTTTGTTTGTTTGTTTTTTAATTTGGGAAAGGTACTTCTAGCCCCTTGCAAATGGTTGAAGACTCCTGTAGCCCTGTGCTTATAACTACTCACTATGAAGTTCATTCATTCTCAAACCACTAAAAAGAAATGATCAGTTTACTGAATTCTCTCTTTGTGATAGGATCAGGTTTGGGGATTGTTCTAGTCTTACATTAAAATTCCAAACAATTCCCTCTTGTGTAATCACTGTGGTTTTCTGTTTGATTGCAACTAGATTTCCCAACTGTGCCTGTCAATCAAAATCAAATACAAGAAATGTAATAACTTTAATTTCTTTCTAAATTCAGACCTGGGATAAAACTTCCGACTCATTATTAACTAGTACTCTACCAAGAATACAGTACTCCATTAGTCAATTCAGTTCAACTTAATTATTTTCTGTGTCAAAAAATAGCTTAATTGCCACTCATGAAATCATTAGTTTGATAGAGCAATTGATTTGATTTTGGTCAAGAAGAGAAAAAAGGTATTTGCCCTCTTGTATAGGAGTCTTTGAAAAAGAAATTTCTTTCTGCTATTATATTAAAAAAAAAAAACACAACCCGATTCATGTTCCTATTGTCATTGTATGTGGCATTATACATATACATACAAAGAAACTCCAGTTGTTGAAGACAAATTCTACATTATTATTTTTATGGGTTCAAACTTCTCCCGAAACTTTACCTTCCCACCCTCCCCATTGCTTCCCTAAATATACATAAATAAAAAAGTTTGTTGGTTCATTAGTGTGAAATGTTGATCATAGATTTAGATCTGGAATAAAATTTAGAGAGTCATTTAATCCAACCCACTAGTTTAATAGCTAAGAGAATTGAGACCTAGAGATTTTAATTGATATACACAAGGTCACACAGATCCTATATTTGAACTCGTGTTCTTTGTCTCCAAATCCAGTGTTCTTTTCACCACAAAATGCCATTTTGTGACCTGACACAAACACAAAGGCCAACTTATAATTCTTTGATCAGAAAGTCATATCTGTGTGTGTATGTATACTTATATATACCTATACATTTTTTTCTTGAAATTTAATAAAAACTATTTTTGAGGCCATTCAGTGGTTGTTAATGAATTAAGTCAATCTCAATCTTATTGCGATCAAAACAATGATTATTAGGTTGCAGAATTTAACCACTTCTTTATACTTTCGTCAAAAATGGCTTCCTAAACTAAGGTATGAATAGATTAATTCATTATTTAGTTTTACATGTGTCTTCTGCTCAACATCCCCTAAATATATATCAAGGAATTTTTAAAAAGAGAATGACTTCATAGTTATGACTTTCGAAGCCCCAAATATAGTTTTTAAAAGATTGTAATTGATAAGGCTAAGACTGCAGAAGAATACTAGAGAGATTTCTTTTTATTCAATTTTAATACCTTTCCTTTCCCCCATATCTGCTTTAAAAAGCATATATATCTTTTGATTCTCCATTTCTACTTTTCTTTGGTTTCTAGATGCTTTTCATCTAATGCCTAATTATGTATTGTACCTCTATCTTTTTTAAATGAGACTATACAATCACAGAAGTTAGAGATCATCTAAATCTCTTTGGCAGATGAAAAAACTCAGGTCCATAAGCTTGAAATGACAGGCAGAAGTCACATAGTTAGTAAACGCATTCAGTTTTAGTTCTTTTTAACTGTTTGTCTCTGTAGAAAACATGATGTAAAGCACATCTGCCCTTAGATTGACAGAGGAGACAGGCAGACAAAATTTTGCTCTGTTTTGTTTTGCTATAGTTTCTAAAAAGAGGAGCATCTTGGCTCTTAAAGCATTTGGAGTCCTTAACTGAACAAGTTTTCGTGAATTAAGAGTTTGCTTTCGTAAGTGATTAAAAAAAGCCAATAACATTGTTTTATTATTTTTCTCTTGCCCTAAAAAACAAAAAAGGGGGGGGGGGAGGATTATTAAAAATAAAACCAAAACCCAGTTTCTTTTTACTTAAAAGGGAAAAAATCCCCACATCATTGAATTATTTGGTTTTTGTTTCTGACATGATATTTCAGGAAATATTGAAGTTCACTGTGAGCTAATTTAATCTATGGATAGAAAACTTTATTCTTCTTTACCCACTAATGCCATTAATGCCATTATCAACTTCTTTTAGCTTCTGAAGATCACCAGTGGGACCAAGATTTATCCATTATATATTGTGTCTTCATCAAAGCCTCATAGCAACTTTGGTAATTAACCCAATGAGTTTATTTAGGGACAATGTAATTAGGAAACCAGTTTCCCTACAATTATTTCTTTTCTTCTCTCCGTAACAAGAAAAAAGCAGCAAGGTTATCCCACTTTTTTTCTCCAATTGAAAGCAGGACAAGCGTTTTTGTTGGTCTGAAACTGTTTAGTGGGAGGGAATAAATATAAAGAATGATAAAGTCCCTGATTTTCAGTCATATCATTGTGTGTCATAGTGGAATGATAGTCTAAACGCAGTTGCAGATAACAGAAAATGTAAAGGAGATATGGAATTTGTGTTATCCACTTGCTGTCCCCAGTACCCTCTAAGATCACCGTGCCTTTTCCCCATGTTAAATTATTTGACTGAAAACCAATTACGGAAGCTGGAAACATCTTCTACTTCTAAATGTAAAACACTTAAGAGTTAGTGGTTACCATAGAGCTATTGGTAAACTTCTCTTTGATCAGACATCAGTAGGCAACCTGTTTTCATTCTGTAATTTGCAAGGAAAGGATCAATATCTGTTTTACTGTTGGAGTTTGGGTACAATGTTTCCCCAAATTATGTTCATATCTACCTCCCTACTGGGACCAAAAGACCTTGGGCAGACTAGGTTGACAAAATGTTTCCAGCCAGTTGATTATGTACTTGGCCCAGAAAATTCATTAAAAAATCTTCAATAATACAGTTTGATTTTCTGCTGTCTTAACGCTGCAAACTTTGGCTCTTTGGGGTTGGACAGGAAAAAAACATGTCAGAAAAATATACAGAACTCGCTAAATCAAAGGAAGTGTGGTGTAATGGAGAACATTGGCCATAGAAGCTTCAGCTTATCTCAGGAGAGAATTGAAACCATATCCTGCCTCTAATACTTATTCTATGGCTTTGGGCAAGTCATTTTAAATCTCACTGAATGTCCTGCAAATTTAGGGCAGAGTTTGGGTGAATGGAATAAAGATACTAAAATCTGATTAGAATGGTTTATTCATGTAGCCAAGCAAACCACAGTAATTCAGTCATGGATAGAGCGCCATATGGTTCTCCCTTGTTTCTACCTTCCCATGAGTAAAAACCATGTCAGGGGTTAGGAATGGCTCTCTAGTTGAAGGCCATAGCCCCCTGGAGTCCAGATTTGCATAGTGCTTTCAGACCTTTTTAGGCTTCTGTTGTGTCAGTTGTAATGTCACTGGTGGAGTGATAAGATTAGGGAGCAAGAACCAGTGGCAAAAGGGGAGGAGTTCCTAAAAACTGCAAAGAAGGGCCTATTCGAGATAAAAAATAAATTAACTATGCTTCATAAAAAAATTTGCCATAGAGTTTCAGCAGCCAATTTTCAGTAGAACTGGGTGAAGTTTAAACCTTAAGCACACCAGAGTTATCTATCGAGAGCCAATATTATCTCCTCTGCTTGTTTATTGAGGCTCAGTTTTTTCATTTGTTTTAACAAAAAAAAAAATTTGTTTTTTAACCTGTCTCACAGATTTGTTGTGAGGATCACCCACACTCTCTAGCTTATCTTCAATGTCTGTCTACTGTCTACTTCCCTACTATTTCCCTATTGCTTATAAACATGCCCATGTCTTACCTGTCCTCAAAAACCTCTTACTTGACACATACATCTCCACTAACTTTCATCCCTTTTCCTTCCTCCCTTCTTTGACTAAACTTGAGAATGTGACTCCAATAAGACCCTCTACTTCCTATCTTTTCACTCTTCTTAACTCATCATAGCTTCTGACTTCGTCATTCATGGGAAACTATTCTTTCCAAAGTTGCCAGTCATCTCTAAATGACCAAATCTAATAGCCTCTTCTCAGTTCTTATTCTTTTTGACCTCTCTGCAGCCTTTTTCACTACCAATTACTCTCTGCTCCTTGACAGTCTGTGTTTTCATGACACTAATTTATCTAGCCTGATTTTCCTTCTGCCTGTCTGACCACTTCTCAGTCTCCTTGCATCTTTAAGTCACATCCCCACTAATATGGGATATTCCACCTTTTCTCCTCTCCCCAAGGGCTCTATTCTGGGCTCTCTTGTCTTTACCATCTGCCTTATTTCACTTGGTGCTCTCCTTAGCTCCCATGGATCTCTATGCAAATGATTCTCAGATCTACTTATCTAACCCTATCTCTTATAACCTCCAGTGTCACATCTCCAGTTGCAATTTACCATGATGAGCTGGATATCCCATGAACATATTAAATTTAACATGTCCAAACTGGATTCATTACTCCCTGACTTTAACCCTCTCTTGTTCTTGCTGTCAATGGTGTATGGGATAAAGAGATCCCTAAATCAATTACTCAGAGACAGCTCAAGGTGAAAATAGAGAAAGGTCTCTTTATTAGAATCTCGAGAGAAGCGGGCAGTCCAACCACTGAAAAATCCAGGGAGGAGAGGCCAAGACCCCAGGGCAAAAGGGTTAATTTATGCTAGCCAGGTGAGTGGGGGGTGGAGCTTGGGAGGGGTTAGGGAGGGAGTAGGGAGGAGCTGGGGCTTAAAGGGACATGCACTTTCTATATTCATTGCACGGACACATTGCCCATAATTCACTGGGAAAAATCAGAGGTGGGGGGGAGTGAGGGGTGTGATTTTTGCCTTGACACGTCACTGCGTAACTTCTGGTCAAGGATGAATGATATAGGTCCAACAATAGGATTATTGGGAGGATAGGCCTGGTTGTTTCAAGAGATGCCAAGTCTGTAAGCTGGACTGATTAGAGATTTTAGGAGATTCCATCTTGGGAGGGAGTCATTTCTCTGATAGTGTTTTTCAAGGTTCCTAAGTGCAGCTGGCCACTAAGAACAATGGGGTCTCTAAACTAAGCATTTGTTGATTAAATTCTTGGACAATGTGTTCATGAGAAGCAGCTAGCTCAGGGAAGAGGCTGGGGGCAGGGGAGAGGCAGATTCAAAGTTAATGCCTATATGGCTGAAGGAAAGTGTGACTTTTACAGCTTAATTACACAGGCTTATTACAAACTGATGTTACATACATAGGTGCCCAAACACAAGTGAGATTTTACAAACTGAGGTTACAACAAAGCATCCCAGATCTTATCATTCCCTCTTAACAGATAAGACATAAATTCATTTGGGGACAAGAGACAAAGGTCTCAGCTTCCCAAGCTGCTTCATGCTGAAA
>JAQQSU010000756.1:0-18068 GCA_028627135.1 Pseudochirops cupreus
ATTTAAAAATTATTGGACTACCTGAAAGCCATGATCAAAAAAAGAACTTAGAAAGCATCCTTCAAGAAATTCTCAAGGAAAATTGCCCTGATATTTTAGAACCAGAGGGCAAAATAGAACTTGAAAGAATTCACCAATCACCTCTTGAAAAAGATCCCCAAAACAAAACTCCTAGAAATATTATAGCCAGGTTCCAGAGTCTCCAGATCAAGGAGAAAATATTGCAAGGTGCCAGGAGGAAACAATTTGAATATTGTGGAAACACAATTAGGATAACCCAGGGTCTAGCAGCTGCTACATTAAGGGATCAAAGGGCCTGCAATATGATATTCCAGAGATCAAAGGAGCTAGGATTAAAGCCAAGAATCACCTACCCCGCAAAATTGGGTATAGTGTTCCAGGGGAAAATATGGTCATTCAGTGAGGTGGAGGACTTTCAGACATTCTTACTGAAAAAACCAGAACTCAAAGGCAAGTTTGACACTCTAACACAAGAAGCATGAGAAGGTAAACATGGAAAAGAAATCATAAGGAACTTATCAACGTTGAACTATTTATATGCCAACATGGAAAAGGGACAATTATAACTGATGAAACTTTTCTCAGTATGAGGATAGGTGAAGGGAATACAAATGTATATATACATACACATATATCTATATAGGAGGGTTTATATATGCATACAAACACATATCTGAGTATGTGTATATATGAGTCCATAGAGGGCACAAGATCAATTGAATAGGAAGGGACAATACTCTAAAAAGTGAAATCCTGAGGTGGGAGAGGATTAGAATGAGAGGAGAGAGGCAGACACAGAATGGGGTTAATCATCTCATAGAAGAGGCAAAGGCTAATTGTTACAATGGAGGTGAAGAACAGGAAGGGAAAAGGGAAAGAGTCAACCTTACTCTCATTGAACTTGGCTTAGGGAAGGAATGACAAACTCTAAACTGAGTGTCTTGCCACACAGGAGAGTATGGGGGATGGAGATGCGAGGTGGCATGATAGAGGGGAGGGCAGGGTGGAGGGGAGGGTTGATGGAAGTACACACATCTGTAAAGGGACAGGGACAGGGTAGAGAATAGAATAAGGGGGGGGTGGGATAGGAAGGAAGGACATATAATCAGTCTTTCACAATATGCCCACTGTGGAGAGGTTCTGCATAATTACACATGTACGGCCTGTATTTAATTGCTTGTCGTTCCAGTGGGGGTGGGTGACCAGGGAGGAAGAGAAAGAATGTAGAATTTAAAGTTCCATAATCAAATGTTAAAAATATATATGTATATGCAATTATTATTATTAATATTACTAACTACATCCAACTGGGACTTAAGATACACAGGCTCTGTGCTAGGGAGATCCATCCTGCCCTACTGGAAAGTCAGAGGGGTGAGGGGGGGAAGACATAGGAGAGAATAGACTGGGGGAGGGAGGATACACTGGGATGGCTATCTTGGGGTGGTGGGTAGGGGAACGATGGGGAGAAAATTTGTAACTCAAAATCTCACGGAAATAAATGATGTAAACTAAAATTTAAAAAAAATTTTTAAAAAAGAAAAAGTAAAATCAATCAGGTAAAAAAAATAATCACTGCTTTGTAGTGTAGTTTGATATCTGCTACGGCTAGGTTTCTTTTGTTCCAATATCTTTTTATTATTTCTCTTCAGATTCTTGACGTCTTTTACTCCATGTGAATTCCATTATTTTTCTAGTTCTTTAAAGTAATCCTTTAGAAGTTTGATTATTATGTCCTTGAGTGAGGAAATTAATGTTGGTGGAATTGTCATTTTATCATATTAACTCATCCCACTCCTAGGCACTTAGTATTTTTCTAACTATTTATGTCTATTTCTGCAAAACGTATTCATATAGTTTTCTGTATCTTGGAAGGGAAAATTACTAGTATTTTATTCAGTCTGGAACGATTCAAAATACAATTTCTCTTTCAATCTCTTTTCACTGGGTTTTATTAGAATTATATAGAAATGCTGGTGATTGGTTTTTTTTTTTTCCTGTCTTTACAATACCGCTCTAATACAGCTTTTTCTCACATCATAAGTCTCACATATTACTGAGACTATTGTAATAGTCTCCTAAATGACCAGCTAGATGGGCAGCTAAGTGACACAGGGGATAGTGTGCCAGGCCTGGAGTCAGAAAGACTCATCTTCCTGACTGGGCAAGTCACTTAACCCTGTTTGCCTTAGTTTCCTAATCTCTAAAATAAACTGAGAAGGAAATGGCAAACCACTGCAGTATCTTTGCCAAGGAAATTCTTGAACAGGTTATGAAGAGTTAGACACAACTGAAAATGGTTGAACAACCACCATTTCCCTGCCTTGTCTCTCCCATTTTAATCTATCTCCATATAGTTGAAGTAATTTTCCTGTGGAACAGGTCTGACCCTAAACTTCATTGGTTCCTTTTCACCTCTAGTATCAAATATAAATTCTGTTGTACATTGAAGTTTTTCACAATCTGATTTCCTCCTTTGTTCTCATTCTTCTTATGCCTTACTGTCCTTCATGCATGCACTCTGCAATCTAGGAACATTTATCTACTTCCTCTTGTCAAATTACATGTTACGTTTCTCATCTCCATACCTGTGTACCAGCTGACCTCTATTCCTGGAACATTCTTCATCTCCTTTCTATCTCTCAGAATCTCTGGTTTCTTTCAAGCTGAAGCGAGCAGAGCTTGGTAGGTTGCTTCTTCAAATAGAGGTAACTTGAAAGAACTCACCAGAGGAGGAGGCTCAGGGATGGAAGCCTTGCCAGAGTGAAAAGGTTTTTGGATGGAAGGAGGTAGAATAGCCCTTGTGTCAAACTTTCCACCTCAGGGCACAACTCTGGTAGATTCCTCTGTCTCTCATTGGAGAGTTCATCTTCTGAACTTTTTAAGATAGCTCACCATGCTCACTTTTAAGTAGGCCCAACCCTTTACTGAGGCTCAAATGTCATCTTCTAATCTCTCCAGCTTCTTATATTGTCCTCTCTAAGGTTATCCTGTCTCTGTTGTTGTTCAGTCATGACTGATTCTTCATAACCCATTTGGGATTTTCTTGGCAAAGATACTGGAATGGTTTGCCATTTCCTTCTCCAGCTCATTTTACAGATGAGGAAACTGAGGCAAGCAGGATGAAGTAATTTGCCCCAGGATCACACAACTAGTAAGTTTATGAGGCCAGATTTGAACTCAGGAAAATGAGGTTTTCTGATTCTAGGCCTAGCACTCTATCTGCTATGCCACCTAACTGCCCGCTCTCTGGTCTCCACTTCACTCATCACCTGTCTTGCCCACTTTGCCCTCCTGCCTGGCCGGCCTGCCTAATCTACCTTCCTACCTGAATATTTTTACTGCATATATGGACATATTTTCTCTACTTGAAGGTAGGGGCCATTTTGATTTTGTCTTTTCATTCCCAGCACTTTGCCTAGTGCCTGGAACATTGTTGTTAAATCATTCAATCATGTCTGATTCTTCATGATCCTGTGGACCATAGCACACTAAAGTCATCCATGAGATTTTCTTAGTAAAGATACTGGAGTGGTCGGCCATTTCCTTCTCTGATACCGGATGCATAGTAAACACCAGATAAATTCTCATTGATGGGCTGTGAATGCAGCCTGCTGGCTGCTTTTTTGTCATACCTTGACTACTATTCAATGAAGTCCATGCTATTCTATGATTTGCAATCCTATAGCATCATCAGGTAAAGAATCTCTCTAAGGAGATTCAGAGGCAGGTAGGTGGGAGAGTGAATAGAGTATGGGACCTAGAGGCGGGAAGACCTGAGTTCAAATGTGACCTTACATGCTTACTATCTGTGTAATTTTGGATGTGTCACATAACCTCTGTCTACATCTGTGAAATTGTGATAATACTAGCACTTCCCTCACAGGTATTATGAGGATCAAATGAGATATTTATAAAGTGACTATCATATAGTTGGTGTTTAATAAATGCTTATTTCCTCCCCCTTCTTCATCACCTCTTTCTTCATCAAATAGATTTAAATGGGCATCAAGGTTTTCCTCCATTGTTGTTCATTCCTCTTTTTGGAGAAGGACCAGTGACATCAAGGGGCAATATCTTGTCTTGTGCATTAATTAGATTTAAGAGGGCTAAGCAAGACCTCATCCCAGTGGTGCTAGTCATTCAGAACACACACACATGAGTAGGTGACATTTTGCTAATTTCATCAAGCCATAGAACAATGTAATACCCCTTCAATGAAAGCTATGATTAAACAAAGAGATTGGTTTAACAATTCACAGAGGAAAACCAAATGGATGAAAATGCATGGTGGATAATGGCATGCTAATGGACAGCTATTTCACTACATTAATACGTCAGTACATTTATCTAGGACAGCATTACACCTGGGGAATAAACTGGGCCCCAGATTGAGTTGGAGGAAGAGAGTGAACCAGATTGATTTTGGCAAACTGTGCAGGACACAGAACAGTCTTGAACACAAAAACTGATCCTGTTAACATTAATGTTCTTATGATGCTGCATGAGTGTCAATATTGGAACACCACAGTCTCTGAATAATAACTATTATTGATGACTAGGGACAATAGAGCAATGCATGATGGGTATAAATGGACAGCAGCCTATTTCCAGTGATCAGTGTGATTTTCCTGTACATAAAAGAAATTGTGCAAATGTCCGCTCACTCTAGTATCTTTGCCGAGAAAACCCCAAAAGGGGTCATGAAGAGTCAGACATGAATGAAAAATGACTGAATAAAAAAGGATATAAAAGAATAAATGTCTTGCTAGAAAAGGAAGTAGACCTTTCATATAATGACAGCCAAAGAAAATAGAGGGACAAATTGCTACTCTGGTACTGAGGGAATGAAAAAAATTATCCATGGGGAAGCTTCCAATTCATTGGTTATATTTTCCATGAAGGAACTATGTGAAAACATGAACCAGAATTGCTGAGTTTTAGAAGGTGTTGATCTGCATGAATGAAATTAGTTATTATATCCATGGGATCAAGGATCCATTAAGGGAATTGAATAAATGCTCAGTTCCTTAAGGCATAGTAGAGAACTTTGTGTATAGAGGGAGCTTCATAAATGTTTGGTAATTTAAGCAAATTATAGAAGACTTATGGCATCAGGCTAATTCTGATAAATTGCTATCCTTCAAAGACAACGTCCCATGTAAGCTCATGTTTTGGAAATAATTTCTTTCTGAACAGGTAAATTTCATGAAAGTATCTGGGTGGGTGGTTACATGAAATAATAATGATGGCTTTTGTAAAGATTGTCATATAACTTTTATATGTAATCCATAAAAATAACCAACAATAATGTGAAATCCAATATTAGAAGAATATGGAAATGGTTAAATTGTGATACCTCCGTATAATAGAATATTGTATGCAGTTAAAACCAACAATTATGAGAAATGTAAAGAATGCAAAAAGGCTTTTATGAAGTAGTAGTAAACAGCAAAAAAAACCAAAAACCACAACCAGAGTATATACTAACTACAACCATCAAAGAGGAAAAGTGTGTAAAAATTAATGAAGGAAAAAATCCTGATGAGGACTTGGAGGGAGTACCTGAAAAATTACTATGATGCTTCTTGCATTGAAACTAATTAACTGAATTGTAAATAGTTACTAGGTAAATTGAGTTGTTTGTATTCATGTTCATTGTTAAGCTTTTAATAAAAACACTAACATAATAGCTTACATTCTTTCATAAGTAAAGTGATTTATGGTGATGATGTACTTTACAGACATTTTACTGTTGGTCTTCACAACTACCATATAAGGTAGATAATGCAGATATTGTCATTTTTGTTTTTCAGAGAAGGAAACCGAGTCTTGTAGTGAGGTTGTGACCATCAAGTTAATTCACCTCTTTGAAGCTCATTTTCCTCATCTGTAGAATGGGAGAACATTCATTAAATGATCTCTAACTTCCCTTTCAGTTCTGATATCCCAGGATCTATCATCTGAGGAAGGGGATTTCAGTGCCAATTCAAATAAGCTCCCTCTATGAAGAAGGACAATGTGATGCCGTAGAATCAGGAGACCTGGGTGTTACTCCTGGTTCTTTCAATTGATAACTGGGTAATTCTGAGCAAATCACTTCATGTCTGTGGGTATCAGGGTCCTTCTCTGTAAAATGAAAGACAGATTAGATGGTTTCTAAATTACTTCTGGCTTTAAGATTCAGTCCTTTGAAGTGATACTGATCTCCCACAGAGAGTTCTGTTATTTAAACATGACCTATGACCTGTCAAATGGACTAGCTAATAAAGATGAATAAATAAGATGTTGCTTAGAAATTACCCTGGGGATATTTTCATATCGAAAAAGAGCTGTGTCATGGCAAAGTTGGCCTTTATGGGTTCTGCTGTTACATCCTCTCAGCTAAAATTTTAAATGATACTGAACTGGGGATGGGTTTGGGGAAGGGACAAATAAGGAAACCTGAGCCTTCTGTATGTCTGTGGCAACATATTTTCCTCTGAAGACATTTTTCTGGGGGATCTGCTACCCATGAGTGTATGAACTCTCTTTACATGAAAGGATTTTTCATCTCCTTAAGGACTGGAGCTTGATGTGATTTGGGTATAATGTTATTAGTTCTTTGCTCAGCACTATGATTTCTATAGATTATTATAGTGCTCTGTATCTTTTCTCAAAATGAGTCACGGTGACTGATTGAGAATAATGGATATTCTGTTTTAAGGAATTACAACTTTCCTTATAAATGCTAAGCTAGATAGAGGATCATGGGGAGAATTTATGGTATGCCAACATATTAAGGAGAAAATACCTAAATTTACCAATATTGCTACTTATTCATGCATACATTCCCTAGCAACCAATTTGAGGGTTTACTCCAGGGTTTTGTTGAAAATAATTAGAGGAGAATTGACCAGATTCTCATATCCACATTGCTCTCTAAATTTTAACAGCAATTGCTTGTGATTTTTTTCAGTTAAACTCGCCACTACTCCCAATGAAGAAATAAACAGACTGTTTGCATAAAATTTACACATTATTGATGTTTATCAAAGTATAATCCTTGTAGATGGTAGCGATATTAAGATTGGTGTAGATGAGATAGGATTCTCTTCAGGACTTCACTCTTGGGTTGGATATCTGCCAGCCATCTGAATAGTTCAGAAGTTCAGATTGGCCTATGAGAAAGGAAGGTGACAGCTTTGATTAAAGGAGTGTTGGATGGTAACCTTGGGGATCTTGGGATCAGGAGATGGTCTTCTTCCCACTACCTGGGCATCACAGATACCTTTGTTCTCAGAACAATTAATAAGGAGAGAGGAAGCAGATACTATTGCCTGTGTTAATTCCGTAAGTGTTAGTATCATTGATGACAATGGAGTATGTGTGTGAGAATATAATAATTCTGACCTCCCATGATGGTTGATAAGATTTCCCATTTTATACAAAAAGTCTCATTTTTTGTTTACGTTGGAGACGTTTTAATTTTCTAGTTCTCAAGGATTCTAAGGCAATGACTGATTGACCAGGAGAGCGAGGCTAGCTCCAGGATACTTATCCTTATCTCTACTTAAGATAAGGGAATCTTTTATCCATAAGAACTAGGGCTCTACAAAGAAAATGATTTTTCTTGGGCTGAACTGACCATAATTGAAATTTACAGGGAGAGATCCGCCCTCTAGCTTAGGGATATATGGGAAAATAGTTTAAAGAGACTGTAGCCTTTGTAACAATTTGCATTTGTACTTGAAAAACAATCAAATATCCTAAGGAGCTTTTTGGTCTCTAACTACTTTGACCAATGCCCCAGTCTTTGAAGTTTTACTTCTCTAGAGGCAACAATGAACCCTTTGCTTTAAGGAATTACAGCTTTCCCTTTAGAGTCTATAAATAAATGCTAATCTAGATTGAGGCGGTGGTGAGACTTCACCGCATATATACCAGTGTTAAGCAGAAAAGGCCTTAACTGATCAATATTGCTATGTATGCACGCTTACATCCTCTAGCAAGCAATGTCAATGTTCTTTTCATTTAAGGAAATATGGCCTTGCACTTACAAATACGCCAAATGGCAAACTTACTCTTACATACTTTTTGAGCAGAGGAATTTTAAGAAACAGGAATTTTGGAAAGCATTGCAGCAGTCAGTTTTCTTGGTCCTGCACTATAGGTGATGTTAAAATAAAATGAACATGAAGAATAACTTCGAAGGGGAAGAAGCCAAAAACAGAAATGTGAAGCCTGGGGAAAGTTGTATGAAAGCTGAGAGAGGAGAATATTCTCTCCCCTCATCCCTTTGTCCCCTCCTCTCCCCCACCCCATCTCTGTCCATCTCTCTCTCTGTGTCTGTCTCTGTCTTTGTCTCTGTCTGTCTCTGTCTGTGTCTATCTCTCTGTCTCCATCTCTGTCTCTCTGTCTCGGCTCTCTCTTTTTCTTTCTCTTTATGTGTATTAGGCAAGTGTTATGGACTGATGGTAGGTATAGAAACTTCAAGTCTGTATATGTGTGTGTGTGTGTGTGTGTGTGTGTGTGTATGTGTGTGTACACGAGCCCACGCACATGTGTGCAACCTATTGCAAAAAAAAGCAGTCTCTGCCAGTTGGTGCTTATAACAATACCTACTTTCCCCACCCAAAGTATGAATTCCAGGTCAATTTATCCAATCACTTATATTTCCACATTTCTGATTCATTATATAGCTGTATGTTCAAAGGCTCATAGTATAATAGATTTAGAGCAGGAAACTTTAGAGGCCATCTAGTCTAATCCCCTCATCTTACAGATGAGGCAACCGAAGGCCAGAGATTTCAGTGACTTGGCCAACATCATCCAAGTAATTAGAAGAGCCAGGACCTGAACCCTCTGATTCCATGTCCAGTGCTCTTTACAACAATGCTACCACGCTGAGCCCTACCTCATGGGCAGTTTTTATCTTTCAAGTTCGTTGTCCTCACATGGAATTACTCCAGGAAAATCTGCTATGATAACTTTTTTGTCAACTTTTCCCAATAAGACCTAGGGTCCTACAAAGGTATGTCCATACTGTCCAAGAGGAGGACCAGCCTCATTTACCTCTAAACAAAACCCTTTCCCCTTTGATCTCATCAAGTTGATTGAAGAACTCAATCAGGTACTTCTCTGAAGGTCAGAAGGGAATTCTATTGCTAAATCTTCATCAAGCAGAGAAGGATGAATGATATGCTTCCAGTTACCCAAAGGATTGGGAATTTGTTAAATATCTTGGAAGCTCTTGTCACTCAGCTACTTGGCTTCTCATTTATTCAAACATTATGTTGTTATATCTTGGGCTGTTGTGGTCATGAGAGACAGCATGGTGTAGTGGAAGCAGAGCTTGCTCCAGAGTCAGGAGGACATGATTGAACCCACATCGGCATGGCAGAGTCCTTTAGAGGCTCTTCCTCCTTGAGAGTGTGGGCATATCTATTAAGGCATCATGAACTGGATATCCAGCAGACATCCTAAATTCAGTATGTCCAAAACAGAGCTGATTTTCTTTCCCCTAAACCCTCCTGAACTCCTGCCTTCTCTATTATTGTAGAGTGCAATACTGTCCTCATAGCCTTTCAGCCTTGCAACCTAGAAGTTATATTGGATTCCTTCTATCTCTCAGCCACCGTATCCAAGCTTTTACCAAGACTTGTAGATTCTTCCTTTGCAGCCTATCTTAAATATGCCCCTTTCTTTCCTCTGACGCTGCCACTCCTCTAGGGCAGACCTTCATCACTTCATGCCCACTTATTGCAACAGCCTGCTTTAGGGTCTGCTTGTCCCAAGCCTCTACCCATGATAATTCATCCTCCATTCAGCTATGGAAATGATTTCCTTAAAATGCAGTTCTGATCAGGTCACACCCTACTCAATGAACTCCAGTGGCTTCCTGTTGGCTCCAGGATCCAATAAATGCTCTGTTTAGCATTAAAAGTCTTTTACAACCTAGCCCTCTCCTACCTTTCCAGTCTTCTTACACTTTACTTCATGAGATATTCACTTTGATCCAGCAGTACTGGCCTCTTGACAGTTCTAGGAACAAGATGCACCATCTCTTGACTCATGGTATTTTTTTTTTTTGATTATTCCATCCCTGGAGCACTCTCCCTCTTCTGCTCCAACTACTGATCCTGCTGGCTTCCTTTAAGTTCCAACTAAAATTCCACTCCTGTAAGAAACCTTCTAAATTCCTCTAAATTCCAATTTTTTTTGCCTTTAAGTATTTCATATTTATCCTACACATAGCTTGCTTTGTATATATTTGTTGTCATGTTGTCTCCCTCATTAGATTGTAAGCACATTGAGGACAGGGACTGCCTTTTCCTCTTTTTGTATCCCTGTGCTTAGCACAGTGCTTTGCACATGGTAGATGCTTAATACATGTTTATTGAATTGAATTACTACAAGGACACGGGATTCTTTATTAGCTGCCAGTCACTGAGGGGGCCTCCAAGACAATTGACTGAGTCTTAGGAAGACAGAACTTTGTGAAAAGAGCTTTCCCATTCCATGATCTATAAAAATGAGCTAAAAGGTCAGCTTAATTTCTCTTAGAATACTCTATCCTTGACATGATGACCCTGGGCAAATTGCTTAATTATTTAGTAACCTAGGTAACTTTCTAAGACTTTAATTTGAGAAGAAGGTCCTGACCTGCTGTGGTAGAGTTTTCTTAGCCAGAAGTTCCCTACACCAATGAATTTGCTAGCAATCGTTCCTGTCTTGTATGGTATAGTACACATATAGTGTCTGCAGGGTTTGGAACCCATGAGAAGAGCATATTCCTCCTATCATAATACATAATAAGGGCTTTCCTGAGACTAGTGAGCCAGAGGAAGTCCTGTTGGAAAAATAATATATGGAATCCTGTTCAAACATACCTCAGGTATACGTAGCCAAATGTACATGGGCTGATTGTGCCTGACCTGTGGTAGGTCATTCTGAGCTCATATTGGGCTGATCAGTCAGATGCAGTGTAACTTGATTCAGATATACTGATGTCATTTTAATCTTCTTCAAGAATGAAGGACAGCAACCAAGCTCAGGGTTCTAGGTGGGTATTAAGCAGGAAACAACAAATTTGTGTGGTTCAGAGCATCTGCATCTTGGGAAAAAATAGAAGGATTTACATGATAGTAGTGAAAACATCTCATTTGGCAAAACATTAAACTAAAGATTTAAAGGTCTTATATTTGATTTTATTACATGGTGGCATAGTTGAAAACATGCTTGAAGCAAGAAGACGCACTGAAATTTGTCTTATTTTTTGAATTATATATTCCTAATTATAATTTATAATAATTTATAATAATAAATTTATAATTTAAATAGATAAATTTATAAAAATTTATTAAAAAATTCCTAAATTTGAATTACATAACCCCGAGTAAGTCACTTAACTTTTTTTGACCTTCCTTTCCTGAACTATAAAACAAAGACATTGTAATATATGATCTCTCCTTTCTAATTCTTTTTCTGTTGTTGCTTTTTGGAGGACTGAAGGCAATGAAATTGAAGTTAAGTGACTTTCCCAAGGTATTAAGTGACTTGCTTAAGGCACCTTTCTAATTCTTGTGGACAGTATGTTGGACTCCATGTTTGGAGCTAGTTTCCATTACTGGCTTTTGTAACAGATACCTATAGCCTTGAGCAGGTCAGTTCCCCCATCCAGACTTCAATTTCTTCCCATGTTAAATCATGGTGTTACACCAGGTGATCCCCAAAGGAACTTCCAATTCCTGTGTTCTGTGAATCCAATTTCTATCCCTCAGGCTTTGTGTAGCACCCCGGGTTCCATTTTGTAGTGGCCTTTTTTTTTTTCATGACCAGACCTAGACCTTGCAAATCCCTGATGACTCCTTGGAGTTGGCTTTCTATGGATAGATGTCATTGGTGATAGCTGCTTTGCAGTTTGAAAATCTTGTTCTAACAGTTATAATGCCAGTAGGGGGAACCCACACACTGTGAGTCCTGCCACAGAGCTGGACTGGGTGGTGATATAGAGAAACATTTTGGAATTTTTAGCAAACAAAAACTGAAAAGCACTTTGGACAGATAGTGAAATCTGGCTACTAGCTCATGGCAATGCTTTAGCTCATAGAAGTGAGAGTAGTAGCTTGTTGGCCAATCCAACCTGCATTTTGTCTCATAAATAAATGTTATATCAACTATCAGTCACACAATCGGGGATTTCTTATGCAAAGATCTTTTCTATGACTGATTAACACTGTACCCACAGAAAATGGAGCCTGTATTCATCCTGTGGGAGTCTTGGGCGTTCCCTGGGTAGACCTATTTGTTTACCCAGTGACTAGGATGAGTGAAATGAATGTTTTGCTATGTGGACTTTGAAGCTATATCTCAGTGTTGAAATGACATAAAATTGACTTAACAACAAACAAATATTTATTGAGCACCAACTCTGGTTCCAGTCATAGTCTAGGCTATGGGGAGGTAAGAGGGGGAAGGAAATAAGCATTTATATAGCATTTACTGTATGCCAGGCACTGTGATAAATACTCTGCAGATATTACCTCATTTGATCCTCATGACCACCTTGGGAGGTATTTTGATCCCCATTTTACAACTGAGGAAACTGAATCATGTAGAGCTTAAATGACTTGCCCAGGGTCAATGTCTGAGGCCAGATTTGAACTCAGGTGTTTTGACTCAAAAACCAATGTTCCCTCCATTATGCCACTTAGCTAGACATTTAACATATGCACCCTCAAAGAACAAACATGACCCCAAAGAAGAGATATGAGAAGATACCCTGACCCTACTCTTTTGTGGATATGGGAAGTTCAATGGGTGTCCTACATTGTGTATAGATATAGATATATTTTGCGTTTTGGAGGGCAACTGGGGTTAAGTGACTTGCCCAAAGTCACATGGCTAGTAAGTGTGTCAAAGTGTCTGAGGCCGGATTTGAACTAGGGTCCTCCTGACTCCAGGGCTGGTGCTCTATTCACTGTGCCACCTAGCCACCCCATTGCATATATTTTCAAATTTTTCAATATATTAACTAGTTTTATGTGTTTTCTCTCTTCTTTATTTTCTCTAAAAACAATTGTGTTGTTTATAAGGGATTGACCTCTAAGAGGAAGGAATATTGAAAAAATTTCTGGTCCCCAGGCCCTATTTAAAAAAAATATTTTGCCAATTACATACAAAAATAACTTTTAACATTTGTTATTTTAAATTTTGAGCCCCAAATTCTCTCCCACCTTTCTTCCCTTACCCCCCCCCATTCTTGAGAAAGCAAGCAATTTAATATAGGCATACATGTGCAATAATTTAAAACATACTTCTGTGTTAGTCATGTTGAGAAAGAAAACACAGACCCCCCAAAAACCAAGAAAAATAAAGTTAACAAAAAGTGTTTCAATCTATATTCATACTCTGTCAGCTGTTTCTCTTGAGGCAAATAGCATTTTTAAAAAATCATAAGTCTTTTGGAATTGTCTTGGATCATTGTATTGCTGAGACTATCTAAGTCATTCACAGTTGATCGTTGTACAATGTTGCTGTTAATGTGTACAACATTCTCCTGGTTCTGCTCACTTCACTTTGAATCAGTTCATGTAAATCTTCCCATGCTTTTTCTGAAAGCATTCTGCTCATCATTTCTTATAGAACAAAAGTATTCCATTACAATCATATGCCACAACTTATTCAGCCATTCCCCACATCTCCTCCATTTCTAGTACTTTGTCACCATAAAAAGGAGTTACTAAAAATATTTTTGTATATATAGTTTTTTTTTCTTTTTTTAAGAAAATCTCTTTGAGATACACACCTAGTAGTGGTATCATTGCCAGTATATTTTTTGAAAATTGAAATGCTATCAGTGATATTTTGGAACACCTGTTTTTCTGAGAGCTAAGGCAAAATTGAGAATCTGGTTCCCAGATGAATTATTCTTTTTGCCTTTGCTAAATTTTTGCATCTGGATCAGTTTAAAACTAGTTAAAAATGAATCTTTTCCCCCAAGACAGGTATGACAGATCCAAAAGGAGATTTTTGAAGAGTAGTGTCACTGTGGCTCACTCACTCCATGTCTGAATAAGAGAATCCAGGCATGTCCTGATTATTGAAAGAAAGGCCAGGAGGCTAGCAAGCCAGAAGAGAATAAAATAATCTGACCTCAGTAAGGCCAGCAAAGTATTTGTGCTGACATCTAAGCAAACATGAACTTGTGACACCTTACATTTTATGAATATCCACAATTCTAGGGGCTAGTTATTTTAAGAAAATGTATTATAACTCTGCACTTACAGATACTTCCAAGCAGTTGTCCACATAGTATTTAAACTAGTGTATTGCTGTCAGTCAAGAAGCATTTATTAAGTACCTATTCAATGCCAGACATTGTACAAAGTGCCAGGTGACTGATGATAGTGTCATGAGTCCCTCCCCATTCGAACATTCTATGATTCCTAAATTCAGTCCTAGACAGTTCTCATCAGCATGGAGAGCCAGGAAGACTGCATCCTAGAGAAGAGCTCTGGGTCCCCTGTTCCCTCCTCTGCTCTGTATATGTCAGCTGTCTCTGAACTCTGTCTTTATTGAGGTCTGGTTAAGAATCATCAGTCTTCTCTCTGAGGTCAACAGCAAGAACAGATCCACAGCAGGATTCTGTGCTTCTTGAGTCAAGGGAGTGAATATTCTTTTAAATGGTAATTGTGAAAGAAAGTAACATAAATTTAAACTACAGAGGTACCTTTAGGAGCACTGAATTGGGCTTTAGTTGCTCTGGGTTCTAGGCCCAGGACTAATCAGCTCTGGGACCTTGGGCAAATCTCTTTTTCTTTCTGGTCTTCTTTTTTCATATCTGTAAAAATTAAGGATTTGACCTGAATATGCTTTTAGGTCCCTTTTAGATCTAATGTCTTATGACCCTATAAAGAGTTGACAATAAAGTCCTTCCCTTCAAATTTGAGGGTGTTTCTGGCATTTTGAAACTGATAAGGGAAGAGAGATTTCTCTCTATAATTGCCTTGCTAGTATGCCCATCAAACATCCCCTCCATTAACAAATATTTGTCAAAGTTCTTCTAAGTGTCTACTTTTGGGTTAAAGGCTACGAAGAAGTATAAGGCATGATTGCTTGATCACTTGTCCTCAAGGAGCCTAGGTTGGGGCAGAAGGATAAAAAGAATCACTAGATTGTATGTTACTGATCAAGTGCAGTAAGATTACAAAAGAGGAGTTGGGCCATGAAGGATGGGTAAAATTTAGCTTATTGTTTTTCCTCCATTTTCAAAGAGTACTAATGACATCATGGGGTGATGTTTTGCCTTCTGCTTGAATCAGATCTAAGTGAGGCAGAGTTGTGCCAAGTCCCTCCCCTCCCCCCATTTATTCTAGAGTCATTGGAGTCCAGTGGCAAGACAAAAAGTCAGGACAACTGAAGACGGCCCAGGATGCATTGGATGACTTTGGTATCTTTGATGTCTGACCAAGTTTTGAGTGCTCCACAGTGCCTGCTTCATGATCACCACAATAATTTATTCTCATCCACCTGGGGGAAGTCTTCATATGCTTGGGGTAGATATCCCCTAAGTCTAGGGTTTGAAGCCTATCAGTCACCCTCAACCTGGTGTAGCCTGGCTGCAGAGAGAGTTTGCTGAGGTGTGGTCACTGTACATGCTACAGCTTCTTGTAGTCACAGGGGAGAGGTGGGTGACAGATGGACACCAAATGGAAAGCAGCCCTAAAAAGGGCTCAAAAGCCCTCACACCAGAGCTACTAATCTTCCCTTAAAACCTCATATATCCCCAAATTTAGCTAAGTGAAGACTGAAGAGAAGGCGTTCAAGGCAAGAAGAATAGCATGGACAAAGACAGGGGTATGTATAACATGCACAAGAGAAAAGTGCTTGCTTGATGGGGTATGTGCGTTGGAGAAGAGTAGAGAATAGTATTAGGTGAGTCGAATGAAACCGCTATGGAGGCTCTTTAAAAAAAGCAGAGGGATAAGGATTCCATGTAGTTGTAGAGCACCCTTATTGATTCTTGATTATTGAAGTGGCATAGTGAGTACAATGTTTTAGAAATGTCTGCCAGAGCGTGCAGGATAGGCTATAGCAAGGAGAGACTAGGGGCAGGGAGTCTACTAGGACACTGTTACAGTAACCCAGGTGATGGTACTGAATGAACGTGGTAAGTTTAAAGGAAGCCAAATGTTCACTTATTATTATCATTACTGTTTCTGCTTGTTGGGGGGCAGGGAGAGGAATCATGCCTTTAATGGTATGAAATTTTGGTCTCTTAACCACTCCTTCAGTAAAGAACTTTTCCATGTTCTTTTGTAATTCATATACTAGATTCCTAAATTCAATTTAATACCATAGATTCCTCTAGCATCCTAAATTCTATCTTTCTTTCACAATTATATTTTTTAAGTAAATGAAACAAAACTGAGTTTAATATTGATGCCAACCAGAAAATTTGATTTCAATAAGCCTAACCCTACAAAGATTTTGGCATTTTCTACCACCTGGAAAAGAGGAACACCCCATGGTATTCTTATCTTAGCATAGAATTGAGAGGGGAAGGGAGACTGAGCTACTAAGTCATTAACAATGCTATTTGTAAAAAATGTCGAGGCAGACTAATTATGAAACCTGACAACACAACTTCGGGGGCTATTTTTTAGCAACTGGCATGGAAATAAGGGTGTTGCATTTCACACCGCTTCTTTTACATAGTAAGAGGAGCTCAAAGAACCTCTCACCCCTTTTCTAGGTCACAGTAGGCCATTCTTACCCAAGACAAAGAATGAAAAACTCTTTTTTATGGTAATGTCACAAGTGGCCCAAGGGCTTATCATTCCCAATAGTTAAGCTTGTCTTGTATTTTTGAAACCATGCCAGTGTTTTCATTGGTTTAGGGGGCAACCATATTGGAAACACCTTCATTGACACAGATCAACAACTTTTAGATTATAGTCTAAGGACCCGAGAAGACAATCTACTAAGTTGCCAAGGGGTCATGATTTTGCTAGTGCTAGGTGCTGCTGTGGTCAGGAACATAAGTTCAAATCTTACTTCAGATACAAACTGTGAGACCCTAGGTAAGTCATATAACCTCTGTTTGCCTCAGTTTCCTCAACTGTAAAATAGAGACTATAATAGCACCTATATTGCAAGGTTGTTGTGAGGATCAGATGAGATAATATTTTTTTTAAAAATTAACTTTTGTGTTTATTTTTAGTTTACATCATTCATTTCCACAAGATTTTGATTTAAAAATTTTCTTCCTGTCTTTCCCCTACCCACCACCCCAAAACAATGATCCCACTGAATACCCCCTCCCCCAATCTGCTCTCTCCTATATCCTCCTCCATCCCTGCTCTGACTTTCTGGTAGGGCAAGATGGATCTCCATACCCCAGTGCCTGTATATCTTATTTCCCAGTTGCATATAAATAATAATAATGATAATGATAATAATATTTAAAAAAAACCTTTTGATTTTAAAACTTTAAATTCCATATTTTTTCCCTTCCTCCCTTTTCTCCCACCCTTACTGGGAAGATAAGCAATTCAATATAGGTTGTTCATGTGTAGTTATGCAAAACATTTCCATAGTGGATATATTGTGAAAGACTGACTATATTTCCCTCCATCCTATCCTCCCCACTTGTTCTATTCTCTACTTTGTCCCTGTCCCTTCGTAAAAGTGTGTGCTTACAACTATGCTCCCCCCACCTGACCTCACCTCCATTATCCCCCATTTTAGCTCCTTCCCCCACTACTTTCCTGTAGGGCAAGATACCCAATTTAGAGTGTATGTCATCCCCTCCCTAAGCCAAATTCAATGAGAATAAGGTTGACCCATTCCCTTTTGCCTTCCTGTTCTTCCCCTCCATTGTAACAGTTATCCCTTGTCTCTTTTGCATGAGATAATTTACCCCATTCTGTCTTTCCCCATCTCCTCTCAATATATTCCTCTCTTACCTCTCGATTTCACCTTTTAAATATCATCCCTTCCTATTTAATTGATCCTGTGCCCTCTGTCTATGTAGACCTGTACATGTATATATACACACACTC
>JAQQSU010007560.1:0-13188 GCA_028627135.1 Pseudochirops cupreus
AAGTTTTTAAGGAGCTTTAATTTACCAGCTGCTGCTCCCCCTTTTGAATTGGCATGGAGTAGCCCCAGCTGGTAAATTAAAGCTCCTTAAAAACTTGTAATTCAGACTCTGTGGTCACTTTGTTAAGACTCGTCAAGTCATGTCATTTGAGTCTCAAGAAAACTCCAACTCACTTCTCACTCCAGCAAGTAGCAGCCAAGCTTCCAGATGCTGGGAAAATTCTGCTTCCTGCACCAAGAGACTACCAGAAGAAAAGATTCTTGATTCAGACTGTCTCTGTCTGGGCCTCTTTTTATACACACACATATGCACATTGACTTCTTGTCTCAGCCAATCCCTTCCTGTTATGTCAGCAACAGGAGACAGAGTTCATACCTTCTGTTCCTTTCACAGAGGTACTTAGCCCTTAGTTACTAAGGGCTAAGTACCTGCTTACTTGACATAACTAAAAAGGAGTCTTTGAATTTAAATTAATTACCATTACAGTGTTCTCCTTGATCCCATTTTCTTTAAGATTCTCCGTCTCTCTTTTTCTGTGTTTCTCTGTCTCTTTCTCTGTCTCTTTCTTTCTCTTTCTCTATCTCTCTGGCCCTTTCTCTCCCTTCACTTTGTATATTCTTTTTTTTTTTTTAGGATTTTTTTGGAGGGGGGAAGGCAAGGCAATTGAGGCTAAGTGACTTGCCCACAGGCACACAGATAGTAAGTGTGTCAAGTGTCTGAGATGGAATATGAACTCAGGTCCTCCTGACTGCATGGCTTGTTCTCTATTCACTGTGCCATCTAGCTGTCCCAAGACCCTGTCCATTGTTAAAAGTGTTTTGCTTCTGACTTTCACCTCCTCCAATGCACTCTTCTTTCTATCAAGCCCCCTCCCACATCCTTCTCTTATTCCCTTTTTCTAATTTCCTGTATGGTAAAATTCGAATGTATGTGTGCATTTATGTATATGTGTATGTATATATCAATACCTATATATACTATATATCCATGCTCAGTTGTAGCCTTGGTGTAGTGGGGAGGAGGGGAGGAATGGGGAAAAAGAAAGTAAAGAGTGTACAGCAGAGAACAAAAGAAAGCCTACAAGGAAGCAAAGAAACGATGGACAACTTTCAACTTAATGAACAGTATTTAATATATAGGTTTTCTTGAAATGATAAGTTATTGCTCTGTATTTTGAATCTTTTCCTGTATTCTGTGTGCACGTGACATTTTTTCTTTTCTTATTTTATATTAGATTTTACAATGTTTCTTTTTCTTTTCTTATTGCATATTTAAGTTTTAGAATTTGTCTATTTTTTTTAAAAAGGAAAAAACATTATATCCTTCAGAACAAGATAAGAAGGTATGAGTAAGATAATTCTGATACTAAGTCAATTTAAAACTGGTTGAATAGCTAGTCCCAAAGAGAAATAAAGATTGTGGTTAACATGTTATCAAGGGCATTTTTTGTTTCTTTACTATGAAAGAATAGATTGAAATGTTGTTGCTATAAACAGTAGATTCAGCTATCATAAAAGAGAACTGTCAGGGCCATGACGAAATGTGTGTTCCATAAAACCTAGGAAAAGGCAGCCATGGTAATTCAATCTGGGATCTCTCATCCTATCTTATTCTACTGGTACTTAATCTCTAGAAGATTCTAAGAACTAATCTGAATACACAAAAAACCGGCCTCCTTCAAAAGGATCTGCAAGGCATTGACGGCAAAGTCACCCTGCTGCTAGAGTTAAGTATGAATGACAGTCACAATAAGAACACTCAGATAATAAGAAGTCGGGTTCTGTCCATTATAAGACACTTTTCCAAAATTCTATTATACAAACATTTTAAAATAAAGGTTTAGTATGATCAAATGGAAAGTGTAATAGAACTGAAAGGTTTGGGTCCTAATTCCAGATCTTTCATTCATTGCTTGTGTAAACTTGGGCAACTTTCAACTTCTTTGGGCCTCAGATGAACCTCATATCCCTTCTATATGTGAATCTTTCATCGTAAGCAAATATTAAAATAATAATAGAATCTTCCCTACCTGCAATGAACACCAAGAAAGATTTACCTAAAGACAATGACAAGATGGTATGGTAAAGATGTGCTCTGGTGGCTCAGACCCTTATCCTTACTATCTGTGTTACCTTGGGCAAGTTACTTAACCCCAATTGCCCTGCCTTTCCCTCCTCCAAAAAGGAAAAAAAAAGTGGAGATGAGTCATTTTGCACACCTACTGATAAGATCTTTGAAGTGCATAATTTAAGGAGAAAATCCAATTTCCTGGATGGTTTCAACAGAAGTCTAGGATTCACTGAACTTGCAGATTCTAATAATCCATTCATGTAACTGAAATGGAAAAGAGAAGAATGAGGGAATTATTTTATGTTGAAGCACCAACAGTATAAGAAACCAGAGTTTTATTTATAAAGATAATGACTTTAAAAGTTTTTACCTTCCAAGAAGTTGAAATTTTAAAATTCCATGTTGCTAATTCCTTTTATCAATTCATTTCATAAGCATCAAGTGTATATCTTAAAGGCATGGTTTTTAACACATCATTTATCATTTAACATATCCAGTTTATATTTGCTGCTGTTTCGAGATGCTTAATGTTGTTTATTCCTATTTTGGTGGAAGAATATCTTCTTTCAGAACTTTCCGTATTATTGGCATTAATTGGTTGACTTTGACACTTGCGTCATCAGAACTTAAATGCTTATGTATGTATATATATATCTACAAGTATGCAATCACATGCATTATGTATTTGAATGCATGTATATATGCATATGTGTATGTATACATACATGTACACATATAGAATTTCTGGGGTATGATTTTTATATGTGTGTACATGCAAGCATCTATATGATGCATACACATTTGCATATGTTTATACACCTACCCCTACAAATATTTCACACATATAAGCTTATACATCTTAATCCATGTGTATATTCATACTTACAATTACATGGTACATTACATTAAATACATGTGCATGTAAGTTTATACATTATGTCTGCATTTGTACATTAAATAATTACAAATATTAGAGTTTTCTGAAGTATATTTAAACATAATATACCAGAATTAACCACCAAGATACCATACATATGACCCCAAAGCATGTCTTTTCAAATTATTTTCGATTGATTCAAACTATTGAGCTATCTATTCAGGATGTAAATACTTCTTGAGCAATTATTTAGGAAATCTTTTTTTTTTATTTTCATATTGCTTAATGGAACATTTTATCTTAGTAACTGCATAAACATTGTGTAAAAATTCACTTAAATGTCTATATATAGGTAGATATCAGAAAGAAAGAGGAGTATTTCAGAGTTTTAAAAAAGATTTAAGTAGAAAGGTTATCTCCTTCTGAATAGGAAAAAGTAGTTAGGCATTGATTTATGGTTTCTATGCAGAGAGCCCTTATTACATTATTTCTTTTGATCCTTCTCTTTTGCTGTGGAAAAGAAAGTGAAGAGGTACTGGGTGGCCTATGTAGTATATTTCGGGGTAAATTTAATTCAGTTTTGTGTTAAGTTGTAAAAGCCACATTTCTTAAATATTTCTGCCCTTCTCCCAGCTGTACTTGTCTTTCCCTGCCCCAGCCTAGAGCTATTTCCTCTCAAACCATTAACTCTTCATTCAAGGTACTACCTTCTTTTGTCCTAGGAAACTAAACTCATCCACTTGCAAATCAAGATGGGAACATCTCACTGACCTGACCTCAAATCTGTGACCACTGGTAGACCTTATGATGTTACAGGGCTCAAACCACACCCCCTGCCCCTTTCCTCCTGCTGTTTGTCCCAGGGTATTATGCGTAAAACACATGCACAGTTGATGTCAAGGGTGCATGTCCCTTTAAGTATTAGTCACGCCCTGGTTCCTCCCTAACTCTGCCTTTGTACACCTCATTAGCTTAATGAACTTATGATTGACAGATTTGTATCTTTAAGAACGCCCCTGGGGCCCTTAGAACTTCTGTAGATGGACCTTGGTAGCTCTTGCCTTTTCTGTCAGGTCAAGTAGGCATTCTAGTAGGCAATCTGCCCGCTGCAGAGAGTCACACTTTCAAACATTCTCTCACTACCCCCTTGCCCCTTGCGAGCTTTTCCTAGCCAGGTTTCCTCACCCTACTCCTTTTGGGCCTGTGAATCAATAAACTTTTGTAAATGTACCAAAAGACAGCTGAGCTTGTAATTCTTTTCAGATGCGAACCTAGAAAGGATTTCTCATTAGAAATCCCCCCAAAACCTATCCTGCAACAAAAGAACATAAAAGAATTGTGAGTAGAAACCTGGTATCCATGTATTTTTCCTTTAAAAAAAAAGTATTTCTCCTGGCATTTGGTATTCAAAAAATTGGGAGATAGGAGGGAAGAGTAAAGGATGCCATGGGTAGCTGTGGAGGTAGCCTGAGGCACTTTCAATACCAATCTAACCTGATATCTGAGGAACCAGCACAATCCCCTTTTGGATCTAGAGACCATACTCAGATAAAGCTGCAGACATTTGAAAAGGAAAATTCTAATCAAGGGAGGGGTGGGAAATAGATTTTTTTCTTTTCTTTTTTTTTTGTTTTTGAGTATGCTAATGAAGGAATTGCTAATGGTTAGTGAGAAATTCACAGATTTCATTGTGATTTCCCTTTAAAAGATTCTCTAAGGCAAATTTTAATGTATTTAATATTTAACTGTTTTAGGACTTATTTTGATATTTCTTAAAGGAAAGACAAATGTGACTTCTTTAAAATTTTAATCAAACATGCCTAGAGTTCTTGTGCAGTAGATAATGTATAGAATGCTACATGATCTGGGTTCTGAATATTATGAACAAGCTTTTCTACTTGTCAGCTGTGACTCTAGGGAAGTCATTCAACTTTTTAGATCAAATGTATCTTCATTTCTAAAATGAATGTCATGCTAGATGACATCTAAGTTCCTTCTAACACTGAATATTTATCTTTATTGATAATTAACTTTATCGACGTGAAATATCATATTAATATGGCAAAAGGAACAAAAATTATTTCGGGTGTTAAAGTTTCATTAGTGGAAAACCAGCACCAAACCTTGTTTTAATCAGACTCTGTGTTATTTGCCAGTAGATATCAATTCAGCAAAGGAAGGAAGCCTTTTATATGAACATTTCAATACAATTAACACCTGATTCATACAATAAGAAAATTTAAATTCCTAACTTATTTTTAATAGGATGGGATTACTGAAAAGTGTACCATTAAACAAAAGCAGCATTTCTGGAAATAAGCATGTTAGTGGCCCTGTGAATGCTAAGGACGCTGTTGTTTAATTAAATGTGGCTCCTACCTTTGTGAAAACTTGATAAGAGTAGTTTTTTGTATTACATGAAGTACCATGGGCCTATTCTCATTTCTGGTCTTTTGTTTTCTTTTGAAGTTGATTGCTATGGCCCCCGTTTTTAGGTTAAATACAGTCAATGGAATGTTTGACTGTTTCAAGTGAAAAATGAAGGTAGTTTAGCTATTCAAAAGAAAGACTCAGTAATATATTTAAAAGGTTGTATTGGTGCAACTTTAAGCTAACAATCAAATGGTAACAATTAACTCCCTATTCATAGTTGTAGTATGTCTTGCTGGTTTATACCCATGCATGGGACAGGGTGGTGGGAGGTCACTGATTTTCATTCAAAGATGGTACTCTGTGACCTTGGGATAGAAATACCACTACTTGCTCATTTTCAAATAGTAAGATTACACACACATATGTATATATGTGTATATACACATGTGTATACATCAATATCAAATATAATAATGAAATAATACAATGTAATATATTTTATAAATTTTATATAATATAATAAAATAATCAAAAATAATCAAAAATAAAAATAATCAAATATAAAACATACATTTCTTACTTATTATCCATTTTATACTTATATTGCATCATGAAAATAATTTTTGTGTTTCCTTCATACCATGAAAGATTTCTAAAATAACATAATTTTGGACATACTAAGATATCACTCATTTTAAACAAATAAAATATACATGATTTTGATCTAAGAGAATCATCATAGTATTTAGAGGTAGAAATGACTTCACTTGAATGTTATAAAATGAAAAAAAAATAGTCATACTTGACAAAAAATATACATTTTATGGAGCAATGTCCTGATGTCAAAAGGTTGAGATATGTAATAAATTATGATCATTTCTTTTTTTAAACAATTATTGTAATTAATTTTCAGATAGGTTATGTTCTAATCACATATGTCAAAATGGAGGGAGTTAAGACTCAAATTCATGATTAGAGATAATATATGTAAGAAGACCTAAACTAGGCTGATCCCATTATGAGTGGAAAGAGAGTGACAGAAAGTGACAATTAGAGAACTATTGCAGACATAAAATAAACAGGATTTGTTTATAGTATTGCAAAGGGATATTCAAATATTTTTGGCTGTCAGCCCTGAAAACCAAAATGGTAGTGATGACATAAATAGAAATAGACAAGTTGATTCCTCTTATGGCCTTCTAAAGTCCTTAGAAGTTGAAGTTTTTATTGTGATGGCTCCATGAAAATAATAAGGCTCTACACATCTTCTTTCCACTAAGAAGGTCTTTCTGGCATATGGACCGAGTCTTGATGGAACCCTACTGATAGAAAAATAATTATCAATTCTGAGATATGAAATGGTGAGCTGGATCTCATGACCTATACATAGCACACATTCTTTGCACAGAGTTGAGGACAGGAAGCATCCCCTGCATTTATTGGTATCCAATATTTTCTTTATCAAGAATACTTTCTCACCTTTAATTAAGTACTATTTGCAACAACATGCCTGGGGTTTGCAGTTCTTTATATCTTATACTCATCTTTGACCATTTATAACATGTCTTATGAGCTGGACTCTGTTGCCTTCAAATTGCCTGTCATCTACTAAATGATATATATGAAGTGAGGACTAGGTAAAAACACAAAAGAACTGATAATGACAGCCATAGTTTCAGTGAAAGGGGGAAATTCAATATGGATAACTGTAATGAATCACTACAACTGAATTCTGTGTTGAAAAAAAATGTTGATCAGTCATTTAAATGGTAGCAGGCATGAGAGAAGAGGAACTAGTTTGATGTTTGTTGTTGTGATTTTTTAAAAACTATTTTCTTATTAGCCATTGGAAATGTCTATGAATGATGAAAGCTATTGAGTGGTGAACTTTAAATTGATTAAGTGATATGGTATAAGATTTCCCACAGGGAAATATTTATTTAACAAAAGCCCAAGCTATATCATGGGAACTCAGTGTAATGTAAACAAATTCACTCTTCTAAATATGTCTACAATTGTTAACATGGAACAATACAGTCAGAATTGATCCAATGGCAAAGTGCATTATTACTTTAATCCAGGAACAGTAAAGGGTTAGAAAGGGTTGTGGTACTGAGGCTGATTTCTCTTTAGCATTACTCATCTGCATTCCTGCACAAGGGAAAATATACTGAAAAATGTCATGTGAAAGAGTTGAGTACTAGGATTCATGTGTGAGAGTTTTGTTTTAAAGGTCTCAAATAACCTATGTAGCCTCCCTTTGTCTTTTTCTACCATAACACCAAAAATATCCCTTTTCACACGGGGTAAAAAAAATTGTAAATAGAAGAGTTCATCAGACAGTATCTTTCTCCTCATTTGAATGGCAGAACTCTGAACCTAAAAGTAAGGGATGGTTGCATACTGATGTCATCCAGTGGATGATGTCTAGATGGGACTGCCTGACTATATAATTCTCTAATTGTAATATACCTTCCAAGGTTGACTTCAGGATGGGATAACCATATCTGAGCCTCACTAACAATATCTTCCCATGGATTCCATTTTGATCACATATAACCTTATTGGTCTGAAAAAAAATGACCTTATCACCACACTTATCCATCACTATTTTAGTTTTCTGGCCTTTGGAGAAACAGCCAAGTGCTTATTTATTTATTTTGGTATCCATTGATTCATTTTTACCAAACCAATTATACTTTTATGGAGTACTCTAAATATATTTTCAAGTTTCAAATACTAATTCATGGCAAGTGATACTTTCCCAAAATTAAAATACTATTGTCAATGATAGAATGAAAAGTTCTGTGAAAAATAAGCATGCCATCTAAATGCATTGTCAAGGTGGAGTAAGGGTGTCCAGCTTGGGAAGGTTTTCCCAAGTTAATGGAAACATATTTCCAAAAGATCAGTTTTCACACATGTTGGACATTAGCTTTAGGATTATGACAAACCATCTTTCAATTCCTTAAAAGGGAAAAGTGCAGGGTAATAACTTTGAGAATTGAAGAAGATGCTGAAAAATGTCTTTGTGAGGTAAGCTCAAGTGTGCTACATGCACAGTCTTGGCTATCAACATGCTCATAGTGTAGTAGGAAGAGAAGTGAGACAATAAGCAAAAACAGTCATGTCCAAGCATAGATACAAACACGAATACACATACTCATGTATACACATATATACACATCTAGATGATAATTCACATACACATAATTATCCACATATACAAGCCTAGATGTATGCATACATAAACACATGTATTATGCATATATACATTTACATACACACATATATCTCTCTCTATCTAGCTTCAAAGGAAAAGCAAAAAGTTTAAAAGATTAGATCAGGAAAATGTTTCTCTGTAATGTAAGGTTTTAGCTGAGGCTTAAAAAAAAATAGGGAAGACTAGAGGTGAAAAAAGGAAGGAGAGAATTCTAGGCATAAGTGATAGTCACTGAGGATGCATGAAGTTAGAAAACGCAAATCTCTGTATAAGAAATAGTAAGGAGGACAGTATCATTGTGGTTTCTTTGTCTCCTTTATTTTTTTATTAGAATTTCTAAATTAACTTCAGTTTATTTTTAGTTTAAATCATTTCTGTGAGATTTTGAGTTAAAAATTTTCTTCCCATCATTCCCCTCCCCACCACCCCAAAACACCAATCCCACTGTATATCCCCTTGCCCTCTGCTCTCTCCTATATCCTCTCCCATTACCCCTCTGACTTTCCCATAGAACAAGATGGATATCCTTACCCCAGTGTCTGTGTATCTTAATTCCCAGTCACATGTAAATAACAATAATAATAATGATGATCATGACCATGATAATATACATATAATTTTAACATTTGGCTATAGAACTTTAAATTATAGATTCTTTCCCTTCTTCCCTAGTCCCCCAACCCTACCGGAAAGACAAGCAATTCAATACAGGCTGCACATTTGTAGTTACACAGAATGTCTCCACAATGGACATATTGTGAAAGACTGACTATATTTCCCTTTTTCTTATCCCACCCCACCCTTGTTCTATCCTCTGCTTTGTCCCTGTCCCTTTACAGACATGTGCTTCAAACAACCCTACCCCCCAATCTGCTCTCCCCTCAATCATCCTCCCTCTCATCCCTGTCGCCCCTACTGTTCTGTAGGGCAAGATAGCTATATAGAGTGTATGTCATTCCTTTGCTAAGCCAAATTCAATGAGAGTAAGGTTCATCCATTCCCTTTTGCCTTCCTGTTCTTCCCATCCATTGTTGCAGGTATTCCTTGCCTCTTCAGTATGAGATGATTAACCCCATTCTTTCTCCCAGTTTCCTGTCATTCTATTCCTCTCCCACCTCACAATTTCACCTTTTAAAATATCATCCCTTCCTATTAAATTGATCCTGTGCCCTCTGTCTATGTACACATATATACACACACTCACATATATATTCATAAGCACACATATGTATATATATATATATATATATATATATATATATATATATATCCTCCAATATAGACATATATATGTATATATATATATATATGTATATAACATTTATAAAATTCACCTATCCTCATCCTGAGAAAAGTTTCATAATTTGCAGTTATCATTTTTCCATGTTGCCAAGAAAATCTCTCAACTTTGATAAGTTCTTTATGATTCCTTTTCCATGTTTACCTTCTCATGCTTCTTGTATTTGAATGTCAACTTTTCTATCCCGTTCTGGTTATTTCAGCAAGAATGCTTGAAAGTCCCCCACCTCATTGAATGACCATATTTCCCCCTGAAACATTATACTCAGCTTTTCTGGGTAGGTGGTTCTTGTTTTTAATCCTAGCTCCCTTGAACTCCAGAATATCATCTTCCAAACCCTTTGATCCCTTAATGTAGAAGCTGCTAGATCCTGGGTTATCTTGATTGTGTTTCCACAGTATTCAAATTATTTCTTCTTGGCAGCTTGTAATATTGTCTCCTTGATCTGGGGACTCCAGAACCTGGCTATAACATTCCTGGGAGTTTTCTTTTTGGGATCTATGGCAAGAGGTGATTGGTGAATTCTTTCAAGTTCTATATTGCCCTCTGCTTCTAAGATATAAGGGCAATTTTCCTTGGGAATTTCTTGAAGGATGCTTTCTTGGTTATTTTTTTGATTATGGCTTTCAGATAGTCTAATAATTTTTAAGTCGTCTCTCCTTGATCTATTTTCCAGGTCAGTGTTTTTTTTTTTCAAGAAGATATTTCACATTGCCTTCTTATTTTTTCATTTGTTTGGATCTGTTTAAGAGTATCTTGACTTCTCATGTAGTCATTTGTTTCCATTTGCTTCACACTAATTCTGAAGGAATTATTCTCTTCAGAAAGCATTTGAGATTCTTTTTCCATCTGGCAAATTTGACTTTTTAAGGAATTCTTCTCCTCATTGTCTTTTTGTGCTTCTTTTGCCATTTGAGTTAATCTATTTTTAAGGTGTTATTTTCTTCAGTCAGATTGTTGATTTGCTTATCATGATTTTCTTGCATCATTCTCATTTCTCTTCCCAATTTTTCCTCCAATTCTCTTACTTGGTTTTCAAAATCCTTCTTAAGCTGATCTATGACTTGTAACCAACCAGTCTACATTTTTCTTGGAAGCTTTTGGCATTGGAGTTCTGACTGTATTGTCTCCCTCCCACTCCATGCTTTGACCCTTTTTGTCCCCCAAAAAGGAATCTAATGTTCGATGGTTGTGCTTGCTTTGCTTCCTTTGACTGCTCATGTTACCAGTCAATTACTTGACTTTTGGGGTCAGTACAACTGTGCTTTCAGAAGGCAGAGCTCTGCCCCAAATCACAGGAGTTTTCACAGCAGTTGGAGCTGTTAGGAGGCTACCATCAGTACAGCCCCCAGCAGCTTTGGCTCACCCGTCACACACCTCAGGACCACCACCCATGACCATGATCCCAATCCAGGCAGGTTAAGGCAAGATAACTTAGCCTCTGAATGATCGCTTGGCCCCCCTGTAATCTGCAGGCCAAGAGCTCTAAAGCAGCCATGTGGAGGCAGCTGTAGGGGCTGCTTCTGTTGCTTTCTTGCCCTGGGGGCTGCCAGGCAGATCTGCTTCTGTCCCCAAAATTTAGCCAAGTTCTACTTTCACTTTGTCCTTGTTTCTTATGGGTTGACAATTCTGGAAACTGCCACAATTGCCTGTGATTCACTCTCCCAAATGCTGTAGACACATCTTGTCCTGGCTGCCCTTGAGCTTAAGCCAGTCTCACCTCCAAATGTGCTCTGATGAGCCCTTCCCATCCACCTGTAGGGCTGCCTTCATTGGGAAATTTGTTTCTCTGTACTTTTGATGGTTCTGGAGTTCTAAAATTTGTTTAGAGACGTATTTTATAGGTATTTCAGGTGGTTATGGGTGGAGCTGTAGCATTCGCCTGCTTCTATGCCACCATCTTGACTGTTTAAGTAAACCTATTTTTAAAGAAACTGCTTTCCAGTATCATTATGTCTTAAAAGCACTTGGAGGGGAGTAAGTTACAAGAAACCTTAAAAGGCAGAAACGTCCCAGGTTAGGAAGGACTTTAAAAGCTAAAAATTGGATGTCAAATTTCATAGAATCTATGTCCCTTGATGAAGGAACTATTTGTCATTTTATTTTTCACTACTAAAGGGGAAGTTGATAAACATTTATATAATACCTACTATGTGCCATGTGAGCTGCTAAGAACTTTACAAATTTCATTTCCTTTGATTCTGAAAGCAACCTTGCATTTTAGGTGCAATATTATTCTAATTTGACATTTGAGGAAACAAAGTCAAACAGAGGTTAAGTGACTTGTCCAGGGACACATAAAAAAATCTGGGATAAGTTTGAGCTCATGGTTTCCTGATTCCAGATCTACTCCCACTATCCTCTGAACCACCCAGATATCTCTAACTAGGACAGTGCACATTTTTGACTTTGTTATTTAATTGCCTAGTCATGTTTGACTCCTTTCATTCCCATTTGTTGTTTTTCTGGTAAAGATACTGGAATGGCTTGCCATTTATTTCTCTAAGTCATATTACTAATAAAAAAAATTGAGGCAAACTAGGATAAGGATTTTGCCCATGGTCACACAACTACTAAGTATCTGAGGCCAGATTTGAATTCAGATCTTCTTGACTCCAGGCCTGTAGTTCTATCTGCTATACCACCTAAGTTCATCAAAGATAGACCTAGTAGGTGCTTAATATATTATTATAATATTGAGTTGGACTGAAGTTAGACTCCATAGTATGAGTCATAAGAGCATTCTGGTTATATCACCTAATCATAACAAGCTCTGAAAATGGTCCTGGAATATTTCACAATAGAGCTCGTCCCTTTCTGGAGCTAACACATCCATTGTTTAATGGTCAAATCAAGAGAGGTAGTAACAAAAAACCTCAAAATTTCTATATAGAAGCCTTTAAAATCTGCTAGCAGGAATTCAGCACCTTTAGGAAGATTTCAGAGGTTTCAGCTGGCCCTATTAGGTGACATTCTAAAAAGACCCCTTCTGTATTTCTGTAACACATTTCTTCAGGCCAAAGATCAAAACCAATTTCCACTGGGCAATGAACCCAGAAGGATGTACTACCAGTTAAAAAGAGTTCTTGACAGTTCCAACCAAGGTGCTTACACCAGCAGTACCTTGGGGCATGGAAGGAAAATTGGGAACTAGGTAGTAAGATTAATGAGATGGAAAGTGCCAAAGGAAGGAAGCAATGTCAGCAATGAAAGAACAGTCAGAACTAGAGATTTACCAAAAAACAAACAAAAAGGCTTGAGATTTAAGTCCTGAGGAAAGGCAATGCCTAAACTACAGTATGGAAAATGGAGAGTGGAATAGAAGAATTATTTATATGGTAGCTA
>JAQQSU010007561.1:0-13187 GCA_028627135.1 Pseudochirops cupreus
GAAGGAAGGAAGGCAGGAAGGAAGGTAGGAAGAAAGGAAGGAAGGAAGGAAGAAAGAAAGGAAGCAAGGACCACTGTGGTATCTATTACCAACAGCACCAAACCTGCTATTTGCAGTCAGGTTTTGAACCATACGTGGGATATAATTATAACTGTATATTTTATGGGAATGTTTAGAATGACTCCTCTGCAAAAGAGAACACTAAAGATCCAGCAGAAATTCCAGCTGTGTCAGAGATCCACAGATTCAATTGGATATTGAGAATCCAAACAAATTGTTTATGGTGGGAAGTAAAGAACTCTATGACTCCTGCCAATGGGGTCTATGACGCTAGCAAGGTTTAGACCCTCTACCTGTGATATAAAAAATTGTCCAAGGATTTCTTAATAGGTTCTGCTACCAATCGTACTTATCAACACAGAGAAATAGTTTAAAAAACAATTTATCATATGCTCAGAGCATAGACCCATAATATACAAAAACCAATGGACCTTCAGCAGTCATTTCAGCAACTTGATATAGGTCTTAATTACATAATCAGGAGACATACAATAGGATTTTACAAAAGGCAGAAGTGGAAAGTAAAGATTTGCACATCAAAGAGTAGGTAGCAGAAGGGAAAGATCTCTATCAGGTAAAATAACAGACTGGTTAATAAACACTGGGGATATCGCTGGAATTTGCAGACCATTAAAACTGAAGATCCTAGTTCAAAGACAACCTCAGGCACTTCTAGCTGAGTGAACCTGGACAAGTCACTTAACCTCTATTTGCTGCAGTGTCCCGAACTGTGATAACCTCTACCTCCCAGGCTTGCTGTGAGGATTAAATGAGCTAACTGAGCACAGTGCCTGGCACACAGCAAGCACCATATAAATGTTAGCTCTTATTATTATGACTTGACACTCATTTTAAGTAGATAAAGGAAACAGAACTGAACCAAAAATGATTTTATCACTAACCAGTGAATCATCTGAGCTAAACTTTGAATTTAATTAATTTAATCATTTGAGGTTAAATTCCGCAGATCCTGGCTAATGATGTGAGTTTTTGTCTTAAGCAAGTGGCAGTGATAAAGGCAAGCCAGAAAAATTTTCATGACACTCAAGCAACTCAGGTTTGAATCTGAACTCTACTACCTATACCTCTGTGATCTTGGGGAAGCCACTTACCCTTTATGCACTTCATTTTTCTCATCTGTAAAATAAAGGGGTTGAACTAGTAAGAGTTGTCAAAGTAACTTCTGAGTACACCAGAATCCAATTAAAATGTAATTGAGAAGTGTTTGACAAAATAAATAGAAATACAAAACGACATAGATAATGTTCATTTAGGATTTTCTAAATGACTTTGCAAAGGCAGGGATTCACTTCTGTTTGAGTCTGACATCATTGGACTAGATGACCTCCAATTGCCTTTCCAACTCTACATAAACAAATTTGTAATCCTGTGAATACAGAACTGTTGGGTCAACAACTGTGAACCGCCAGTGCCAAAGTAAGTACAGATCTGAAAGGATCAGAGTTATGTCAACTCTTGTAGGCTTCCATTGTGAGGTAAAGAGAACTTGGCCAAAAGTGTTCTTTAAGCAAAGAAGTTTAAAAGGCAATAAAGGGGGTGGCTAGGTGGCGCAGTGAATAGAGTACTGGCCCTGGAGTCAGGAGGACCTGAGTTGAAATCCAGCCTCAGACACTTAACACAAAAACTAGCCATGTGACCTTGGGCAAGTCACTTAACCCCAGCTGCCCTCCAAAAAGAAAAAAAAATAGAAGGCAATAAGGAATATGGCAGAGCCAAGGGAAGAGGACAGGTTTAAGTGGGGTGAAAAGCATGGATAAAGTACATGAAGGAATGAAGAAGTGAGTGATGGACAAAAGTAAAAAGATTGCCTTAGCTGAACAGAGAATTCGGTGAGTTTGGACGAATGTCAGCTGTCACTGGATGGGGCAGAGACAGGGGAATAGCCTTGGATGGTTCGAAAGATGTTGAAGCCAAGTAATGGAATTGGCCTTTGACAGGGACAGCAAATGTTTCATTTCCCTATCCTTTGCTTTTCTTGTTCTTATACAAACAGATGAAGTTCTGACTGGAGGCAGCCACAGGGTTGTTAATCTTTTTGGTATCATGGGTTCCTTTGGCAGTCTAGAGGTCAGAATCATGTTCTTAAATGCATAAAACAAAATACATGGAATTATAAAGGAGAACAATAATTGAAATACAGTTTTAAAATATTTTTTTAAATAAGTTCATGGACCCAGGCTAAGAATCCCAGTTCTAGGGGCAGCTAGGTCGTACAGTAAATAAAAAACCAACCCTGGAGTCAGGAAGACCTGAGTTCAAATCCAGTCTCAAGACACTTAATGCTTATTAGCCATGTGACCTTGGGCAAGTCACTTAACCCCAACTGCCCTCCCCTCTCCCTCCAAAAAGCAAAAAGAAAAAGAATCCCAGTTCTAACAGGAGTTACTGAGAACAGAAGATCCCATAGCATTTAAGGTCCCTATGAAGAGAATTGCTTAGAAAGTGTTACAGGAAGAACCAAAAGAATCAGCTTCATCTCCTTCTTCTTCTCCTCCTCCTCCTCCTCCTCCTCCTCCTCCTCCTCCTCCTCCTCCCTGCAGTTTGCCTCTAGTGAGTTTACCAACAAAAACCTTTCTGCATGGAAGAACAAGGAAGTTCCCAAACAAACAAAAAATTAAAAGGCGGATCAAAGCTAGGTCCCTTTCCATTAAAGCCTATCAGCTGGGAAAGATGAAAGCAGTTTCAATGATGAAGGCAAAAGCTATTTGGGCTTAACAGTTTCCTAAGGATTAGAAGAATAATGGACAAGATTACTAAAACCATTCAAATCAGAAATGTGCGCAATTATTCCATAGCCCTACAGAGAGGCCAAGTGGATAGAATGTTGGATGGGAGGTAAGAAGACCTGGGTCTCAATCCTGCCCCTCACACTTGTTGGTTGTGTGATACTGGGCAAGTTACATTACCTTTCTGAGTCAAAGGTGAATCTCTAAGAATTGTCAAGGGTGGAGGGAGTTCCCACCTACAGACAAAGTCCCAGATCATTCCCAGATTACAAGTACAACTGACCTTCTTGATTAGGCAGCTCTGAGCTATAACTGAGACCATTCTGACTTTCTGAAATCCAGCACACCCAAAATGGAAAGGTAAGGCTAGAAATGAGGAACAGGAGTGGAGGGAAAATTTTAGGCTTGCTTGTTAAAATGGAAGAAACAAAAGTCATTAACTAGTGGTAATGCCACTGAACTAGGTCATGTTTGTAAATGAAAACACTCCTGGAGAATCATTCCTTTTTCACCTATGTAGTAAAAAACAAGTATGGAATATGGTATTAACCACTGGCATTGGAGTAGCCCAGTGCTTGGCATATAGTAAGTACTAAGAAATGCTTATTCAGTAACTGACTACATGGCATTCTGTACTACCCAATTCATATGCATATAGTCCAAGTGCTTTTATATGTATTAACTCATCTTATTCACACAACTCTTATCAGTCAGTCAGTCAACACATATTCATTGAGCACCTAGTATATACCAGGCACTGTGATAAGCACTGAGGATATTAATAAAGGAAAAAAAGAAAACAGATCAGTCCTTACTATCACGAAGCTCAGTCTAATGGGAGAATCAACATGCAAACTACTATCTGCAAACAAGATACATCCAGGATAAATTAGAGATAATCAACTTCCAGAAGACGGGTTGGGCAGCTGAGTGGCACAGTGGATAGACTGCCAGGCCTAGAGTCAGGAAGATTCATCTTCCTGAGCTCAAATGTGACCTCAGACACTTACTAGCTATGTGAACCTGGCCAAGTCACTTAATCCTGTTTGCCTCAGTTTCCTCATCTGTAAAATGAACCAGAGAAGGAAGTAGCAAACCACTCCAGTGTCTTTTCCACAAAAACCCCAATGGGGTCACAATGAGTTAGACACATCTAAAAAACAACTGAACCACAAAAGTTAGTTATTTCGACATATATAATGAAATCCAGGCTCAGGTGAAGAGACTCAGCCAGTGTCACAGAGGTAGAAAGTACATACAAACTGTTAAATGCTTGGCTAAATCACATTTGTATATGAACAGTTATAACCTCTGTTCTCTAACTCACATGTCCTTATGTGCAGTACTACCACAAGCAGAATCAGTATATGTAATGGGATTGGAAGATTTTCCATGCCCCTTGAACTTGCTGATGTAGCAGGAAGGGATGCAGCAAGAGAAAGCCGGAGCCAAGCTAGAGACTACGCGGTGGTAACTGGAAGCAGCCACAGTGGCTGAGGTTGTGGCGCAATCTCCTTTTTTTTTTGAGCCGGCCAGAATCTCTGCTAAGGACTCCTGCTGAGGGCTACCAGGGACAGGAACTGCTGGGGGGCCAGAGCTGCTGGGAGCAAGCTGTGTGGATGCTGAGCAGTTGCTGTGAGTGAGGAGAAGAGGATCTTTGCCTGAGGTAGCCTGTCCTTTTTTGAAGGCTTGAGAATGTGGGTATTTACTACATCAACTACATGTGCCAACTTCATAACTACTGTGATGGCTTTGACTTTCTGGTTTGGGGACTCAGTTTTCTGGTATTTGAATAAATGTTCTAGCTATATTTCCCATGTAGAGAGCCTGTTACATTTTGTGATTAATAACCATATCAGCATATTTATAGTTACTGTAGGCATTGTGAATACTGCATTGTTGATACTGTATAAAGGCTGGAATCAAAGTCATAAAATTATAGCATGTCATTCTAGCAGTTATTGGTTAAGTGTCTGCTATGTGCAAGGCACTATACTAAGAACTGGGAATGAAAAAGAAGGCAAAAGATAGTCCCTGACCTCAAGGAGTTTACAATCTAATAAAGGAAATAGCATGTAAACAAATATATACTAAACAACCTATAGACAAGAAAAACAGGACATACTTAAAATACTGATACCATATAGACAAGGGTCATGGAGTAGTCCAGTGCAGTGGAATCAGAGGACCTGGCTTCAAATCATTGGTTTAGTTATTACCTGGATGACCTTGGATAAATAATTTCAATTCTCTAGGTCTCAGTTTCATCATCTGTAAAATGAGAGAATTTAATCTCTCCAATCCCTTTCAGCTCTAAATCATTTAAATAATACAATGTAACTGAAACATGAATCCTGACTCCTTTCCTGCTATCCCCAGAAAAAAGATCAGCTGTTAGATATAGTTGTTCTCTTGTTCTGGGAAATTATTTTTGCCAAATACTTTTTTTTAACCATTACCAAAATCTTGAAGATAAGGGTTGGGTTGTTTTATTTTGTTTTTTAAATTTTGGAAACATAACTTTTAGACGGCTATAAAATGCCATGAAAGTGCACATACATAGGGTTAGAAGTTCAGGCAGTTAGGTGACACAGTGGATACAGCACCGACCCTGGAGTCAGGAGGACCTGAGTTCAAATCTGACCTCAGACACTTAACTAGCTGTGTGACCTTGGGCAAGTCATTTAACCCCAATTGCCTCCAAAAACAAAACAAAACTTAAACATAGGGTTAGAAGTAGATAAGTTATCTAATGACCTCCATTCACCAAACGTTCCCAACATGGAAAAGTGAACTGAGTTTAATTAAAAGTGCATATCTGAATAAAATTGATTTTAACTAAAATGCCTATCAGCAATCCCCTGATATCTTAGATATCTTCAAGTTAGAAGGGAGATGACAATGGAAGAGTTGTTAGTTCTCTTTGTTTATATTCTATACCCCTGTCCTTTCCTGTTTTCAGCTCTGATTTTGTCTGCCTTGCCATATTGTTTATTTTCAGAGCCAAATAAAGTTTCACTCCCTAAGATCAGGAAAATGAAATCACAAGGAGTTTATCTTCCATAGGACCATGAATGTAGAAACATGTGGCAATAGGAGAGTGTTAAGGTAGACACGTTTTTTTCTGCCCCTAAAGAAAAAAAAATAGCCACTTTTAAAACCTGAATCTTTAAAAGCATTCCCAGTAAATGATTGATGATAGCTAGCATTTATGTAATGCTTAAGGTTTGAAAAGTGCTTTACAAATTTTATTTCACTTTGTCTTTGCAACAACCCTGGAAGGTAAATGATATTATTATCTCCTTTTTACAGTAAGAAAATGAGACAGAGAGAAGTTAAGTGAGTTACCCTGGGTCACATAGCTACTGAGTGTCAGGGGCAGGATTTTGATGAAAGTCTTCTAAGGTATAGCCTTCAATCCATAGTGCTACCTAGTTGTTTAAAGACCACTACTGGAAATGCTACAAAACAGTTAATTCCATTTTTGGATAATTTTAAGTATTAAGAAGTTTTCTTTATAAAAATCTAGAATCTCACTCTCTTCCCTTCCCCCCACTCTCCCCCCATTCCCTCTTCTTTATCTCTCTCTGTCTTTCTTTGTCTCTGTCTCTGTGTGTGTCTCTCTCTGTCTCTGTCTCTACCTCTCCCTCCAATTGGCCCAATTTTGTTCTCTGGAATAAAACAGAATGAGTCTAATCACTTCCACATGACAGTCTTTCAGGTATTTAAAGACAGCTATTATACCTCTAGTTTAGAATAACAGGATATAATAGCTCCACTTCATTACTTCAACAAAAAGCCTAATACATTAACTGACTCATTTGGACTTTGAAAATTTGACCAAACAAGTGTTTTTTTTTTCTTTTTCTTTTCCATTTTTTTTATTTTTTCTTTTTATTTTTTAAATTTATTTTTAGTTTTCAGCATTCATTTCCATAAGATGAGTTACAAATTTTCTCCCCATCTTTCCCCTCCCCCCATCCCAAGATAGCAAGCCTCTTGAATACCCCTTCCCCCAATCTGCTCTCTCTTATATCCTACCCCATCCTTTCCTAAATTTCTAGTAGGACAAGATGGATTTCTACACCCCAGGCCTGTATATCTTACTTCCCAGTTGCATGTAAAAAATGTTTTTTAATTTTTTCTTAACATTTGTTTTTAAAACTTTGATTTCCACCACCCCCACTGGGAAGATAAGCAGTTCAATATAGGTTGTACATGTATAGTTACACGAAACGTTTCCATAGTAGTTACATTGTGAAATACTAACTATATTTCCCTCCATCCTATCCCGCCCCCCACTTATTCTATTTTCTACTTTGACCCTGTCAATTTTCTAACGTATGTGCTTCTAACTACCTTCTCCCCCAATCTGTCCTCCCTTCTATCATCACCCTTTTTATCCCCTTTCCCCTACTTTCCTGTAGGGTAAGATACCCAAATGAGTGTGTATGTTATTCCCTCCTTACATCAAATTCAATGAGAGTAAGGTTGACCCATTCCCTTTCACCTTCCTGCTCTTCCCCTCCATTGTAACAGTTTTCTCTTGCCTCTTTTATATGAGATAATTTGCCATGTTCTATCTTTCCTTTTCTCCTTCTCTCATTATATTCCTCTGTCACCCTTAATTTTGTTTTTGAGATATCATCCCTTCCTATTCAACTCATCCTGTACCCTCTGTATATGTATACATGTATCCATATATACACACTCACATATGTATTTATATACACATACACCCTCCTATACAAATATATATATGTATGTATACATATATACATATATATTCCCTTCAACCATCCTCATACTGAGAAAAATCTTATGAGTTACAATTATCATTTTTCCATGTAGGTATGTAAATAGTTCAACTTTAATAAGTTCCTTAGGATTTCTTTTTCCTGTTTACCTTCTCATGCTTCTCTTGCTTCTTGTATTTGAAAGTCAAATTTTCTGTTAAGCTCTGGTTTTTTCATCAAGAATACTTGAAAGTCCTCCATTTCATTGAATGACCATATTTTCCCCTGAAGCATTATACTCAGTTTTTCTGGGTAGATGATTCTTGGTTTTAATCCTAGCTCCTTTGACCTTGGAATATCATATTCCAAGCCCTTCAATCCCTTAGCATAGAAGCTGCTAGATCTTGTGTTTATGCTGATTGTGTTTCCACAATACTCAAATTGTTTCTTCTTGGCAGCTTGTAATATTTTCTGCTTGATCTGGGAACTCTGGAATTTGGTTATGATATTCTTAGGAGTTTTCTTTTTGGGATCTTTTTAAAGAGGTGATCGGTGAATTCTTTCAATTTCTATTTTGCCTTCTGGTTCTAGAATATCAGGGCAATTTTCCTTGAGAATTTCTTGTAGGATGGTTTCTAGGCTATTTTTTTGGTCATGGCTTTCAAGTAGTCCAATAATTTTTAAGTTATCTCTCTTGGATCTATTTTCCAGGTCAGTGGTTTTTGCAATGAGATATTTCACATTGCCTTCTATTTTTTTCATTTGTTTGGATGTCTTATAATATTTTGATTTCTCATAAAGTTACTAGCTTCCATTTGTTCTAATCTAATTTTGAAGGAATTATTCTCTTCAGTGAGCTTTTGAGATTCTTTTTCCATTTGGCAAATTTGACTTTTTAAGACATTCTTCTCCTCATTGACTTTTTGAGCCTCTCTTGCCATTTGAGTTAGTCTATTTTTTAAGGTGTTATCTTCTTCAATATTTTGGGGTCTTTTTTTTAGCAGGCTGTTTCCTTGCTTTTCATGATTTTCTTGCATCATTCTCATTTCTCTTCCCAATTTTTCCTCCACTTCTCTTACTCGATTTTCAAAATCCTCTTTGAGCTTCTCCATGGCCTGTAACCAATTCATATTTTTCTTGGAAGCTTTTGATGAAGGAGTTTTGTCTTCATTGACTTCTTCTGGTTCCATGTTTTGATCCTTTTTGTCCCCAAAAAAGGATTCTATGGTCTGATTGTGCTTCCTTTGCTACCTCATCTTGCCAGCCAATTACTTGACTTTTGAGCTCTTTGCCACAGTAGAACTCTGCTTCCAGATTGCAGGAAGCTATGTCCCAAGTTGCTGGGATTTTTGCAAATGTTGTCAGAGCTATGAGGAGGGAACCCTCTCTACAGACACCCCAAGCTCTGGCCCACTGGCCACACACCCCAGGACCACCACCCAAGATTGTGATCCAGATCCAAACAGCTCAAAGCAAGAATGATTACCCTCTGAATGGTTACTTGGTTCTCTTATCATCTGCAGGCCAGGGCTCTGGAGGCAGCCATATGGCAGCAGCTGTAGCCATGTGCCTCCTCCACCTCCTCCACCCAAGATCAGGGGCCAAACTGACCACGCTCTTCTGTCACCCAGTTCCAACACCCCACTGACCTTTTACTTTCTCTTTGGCATTTATAGGTTGAGAAGTCTGGAAACTGCCACAGCTGCTGGTGATTCCCTCTCCTGAAGTCTGCTCAGGCTGGTCTATGCCACTGGTTGGGGCCAGCCCAGGTCCCAGACCATACGGCTTACACGGGACTGTGCTCAGCTCCCAGCTCGGTGCTGTAGACCTTTCCCGTTGGCCTGACAGGCTGCCTTCAGTGGTAGAGTTCTTTCTCTCTGTCACTTTGTGGGCTCTGCAGTTCTAAAATTTGTTTAGAGTCATATTTTACAGGTACTGGAGGTGTTTGGAGCAGGAGACATGCTGAGTTCCTGTTTTTACTCTGCCATCTTGGCTCCATTCCACCCCCCCCCAGGTTTTTTTCTTCATCTGACAACTCAATCCAATTTTTAGAGGAATGCATAGACAATGGGAAAAATCAGTGATCATGGAGTCAAAGTTTCTAAATCCCCTTTCCAGTTTCACCAGAATTTCTCCAAGTGAACCTGGCTCGTTCCTTTACCATTCTGACTTCCTTTCCCCATCTGGAAAATGAGATAATTCTCTTTTCTCTCCTTTTCTTTCATAGAGACTGACAATATTTAGAGTATCTACAAGAAAGATATTCCTTCCACACAAAATGTTAATATTCCGACAGATGCAATGAAGCTCATCTGCTCATGGAGGTATTTTATTTCCCTACTTGTACCCACTTGATTAGAACTGTCTGATTTTCCAATGTACAGATCAGCAGTCAGATCTCCCTAACTCTTCAGGGATGAGGATTTTTTGGTTTATTCAGGGGGAAAGAATCCATCTCTTCCCCTGATTCACTGCCCTTTGTTATTCCTCCCCGATACCAGAACAAAAGGTGAATTGTTTCCCCTCTACCTTCCTGGGAGATAAGTGCCCTGGGGACCTGGAAGGAGAGAAACAAGCTGAATGTGTTACAGTTCATCAGCTTAGAACATTTTATACTGGTACACTCTCTGCCTAAAGTCATGGGAGTTTCATGAAGCAAGACAAATCATCCTTCTTTGATACTACCTACTCTAACCCACCATTGACCTATGACTCTTTGAAAAATGGGCATTTGGAGAGTTTACACTAAGAGAAAGAAGAAATAGCATGAGGGAATCTATGCATCGTCTTTATTGGAGAAATAAGAAAGAAAAATGGTTTCTCCATGGCCCTAAGTGTAAATGATGAAATCATAATTCAGGCCTTCCTGAAAAGGGGTGGGATAGTAACCCTTATCTAACCTTCCCTGCCTTAGGTGTTCACAGCTGACCAGGATCACTACCTACATACAGGTGAGTCTCCCCCATGTACCCTCCCACCCCTTAGCCCCTACGCATAGTACAGAGGAAGATGACTTTGTCTGAACAATTTTCTAACCCCTCCTAAATCTCTGTGTTTCAAATGGGTTGATTACTATGCAGTGAAAATAGCATTTCTGTCACCAAAACAAAACAAAATGCTTTTAAAAGCTCATTAAGAAGGCTCCAGAGACTTCAGGGGTATCAAATGGCTCCTTGCAATCAATATTTTGGTGCTCTGAGTGTGAATGAATCAAAACCACAAAGATTACATTCACACTAACTTACAGACAATTTTTTAAGGAGAGAAATACTGGAGTGTGGGAAGGAAGATAGGGCAGGGGTTACGGTTAGAAGAACTGGAGAAAGTCTAAGGATGAGGCTAATAGAAGTCTAGTTGAACCATTTGGAAATATACAAGAATATGATCCTCCAGTTCCATGATGGAATGAAAGATCTGGTTTCTGATGGAACGGATAACTGAGGAACTTTTATCTTTGTTTTTTACATGACAGTTCCATCTCCACATAGCTAGGTAGTACAGTGGATAAAGTGCCAGGCCTGAAGTCAGGAAGACCTGAATTCAAATATGACGTCGGATACTTACTCACTTGTGTGACCTTGGGCAAGTCACTAAACCATGTTTGCCTCAGTTTCCTCATTTGTAAAATGAGCTAGAGAAGGAAATGGCAAACTACTCCAAGAATCTTTGCCAAGAAAATCTCAAAAGGGTCATGAAAAGTCAGGATGAAAAAAAAAATGACTGAACAACAACACTATTTCCACATACAGGTCCACAAAATACTACAGGAAGCCCATAGGATAAAGAGCACCATGAAAAGGAAATAGAAATACTAGAAAATTCATAAGAAAAGGCTGCCTGAACTCAGCTGGGGAAGTCTACCACACTGAAAGGGGACTGGGATGGGAAATGTTATATATGGAACCAAAATTTCCCTTGTCTCCAATGTCATGATGGTATCAGGGCAACGATGAAATGGGAATGATCTGGGAGGGACGGTGCCAATGATCCAGATAAACAGCAAGGGTCAGGCAGCTGTCCAGGTCTAAGCATGCACAAGAACAAGCTAAGAAAGGTTGGTGGAAGGTAGAAAGGAAATGATCATTTATTAATTACCTATTGTGAGCAGAACATTGCACTAAGGCAAGAAGGACTAAGATAGAGGTTTAGGTAGTCAGTCATTAAGCAGGAAAGCCTTGAATTCAACTCAATGAGCATTCATTAAACTCACTATACCTGGGTCAGAGAATGTGGCATAGTCACTAGAGAGAAGTCTTGAGATCGGGATGCCTTGGGTTCAAGTCTGGTCTTTTAAACATAATGGCAAAATAAATCTGGGCAAAACATTTGGAATTTTCTTGGCAAAGATACTGTAGTAGTTTGCGATTTCCTTCTCCAGCTCTTTTTAGAGATAAGGAAATAGAGGTTAAGTGACTTGTCCAGGGTCACATAGCCATAATGGTAATGTAATTCGAATTTGAAGAGCCCTTTGTATTGGCAACAATACTTAGCACTTAGTAATTAATCAAGAAGATATTAATCCCTGTTGCTGAAGTAACAGGAATAGGTTGGCTGAAACAGGAAGCTAATGCTGTGTGTATATAAGGAAAAACTCAGAGAGGGAAAGACAGAATTTCTTGGGACAAGGACCTGGAGGCAGAAGCTGCTGCCACTGGAGAAAGAGAGAGTTTCTCTCAGCAGCATCTGGAGGCTGGGCTGCTACTGCTGGACTGAGAATTGAGAAGAAAAATGAGAATTGGCAACTGAGACAGATCTTGAAGCAAACTCTGTAGAGCCTGAAGTTGCTGCCACCAGAGAGGCTGAAGAGGAAAGCCCCTCCCAGGCCGGAGAGAATGATGTTGATTTTGAAAACCTGGATGGAGTGATCTTGATTCTGGGAACCAGCTGAAACTTCTGTTGAGTCCGAGGGCCAGCCAGAGCTGCCAGTGGCTGAGGAAGCATGACTGTGAGGGATTTAAGACTTTGTTTGTACCTTTGGTTTTTTTTTTTCTTTTTTTCTTTTTCTTTTTCTTTTTTTTCATTGACTTGTTTATTTACTTTTAGTTTACAAGATTCAGTTCCACAATCCCTTGAGATTCAGATTTTCTCCCCTCCCTTCCCCCCCCCCCATGGTGGCGTGCAATCATATATAGGATCTGCAAATACCTTCACATTGTACAATAGTCTGGTTGTATAGAAGGGTTGTAACCAATGAGTGAACACGGGGAAAAAAGAAACAAAACCAAACATGAAAAAGAATGATAGCATGTATTGCTCCAGTCTCCATTTAAACTCTAGTCTTTCTAGATCTTTCTCCAAATGTAGATATCTCCCTCCATCCTGAGACCTGCAGAGCTGTCCCACAACTGTGCGTTGCTGAGAAGAGTCCAGTTCACCAAGGTTGGTCATCACACATACGATGTGTCTGTGATTGTGTACAAATTTTTCCTGATTCTGCTCCTCTCACTCAGCATCAATCCATATAAGCCTCTCCAGGTAATTTTGAAGTCCATCTCCTTCCCATTTCTTATAGCACAATAGTATTCCATTACATTCATATACTACAACTTGTTCAGCCATTCCTCAGTTGATGGGCAACCCCTATATTTCCAGTTTTTTGCCACCACAAAGAGAGCTGCTATAAATATCCTTGTACATATGGGTG
>JAQQSU010007562.1:0-13187 GCA_028627135.1 Pseudochirops cupreus
CATCCCTAAGATTCTGTTTCCTTAGCTGCAAAATGAATATAGTAATATTTTTTGCTGTTTGATTCACAGTTGTTGTGAGAATCCAACAAAAATAATGGAGGAAAACTAAGTTCCTTTTCTGAATGAGTGTGGGGCAGTGGAAAAAGCATTGAATCTGGAGGAAGAAAATTTTGGTTCCAAGCATGCCTCTGGTCCTTACTACTTGTATGATTATAAGCAAGATTCTTTACCATTCTAGATGTCAATTTTCTCATCTGAAAAATGAAGAGGTTTTACTAGATGATAGCTGAGATCTTTGCCAGTTCTGAATTTATAAAACTAATTTTATTTCTAGTAATAAGAAATAATAGCTAACATTTATATATATACATATATGTGTGTGTATATATAGGTATATGTGTGTGTGTGTGTGTGTGTGTGTGTGTGTATTACTATGTGCTGGGTACTATGTTAAGTACTTTATAAGCCTAGGAGGTAACAGTAATTATGCAGTAATTGTAGCAGCTAACGCTCATATAGTGCTTACTATATGAGAACCACAGTGGTGAAGTGGATAGAGTGCTGAGTCTAGGGTCAGGGAGACTCATCTTCCTGAATTCAAACCTGTCCTCAGATACTTACTGACTGTGTGACCATGGGTAAGTCACTTAACCCTATTTGCTTCAGTTCCTCATCTGTAAAAATGAGGTAGAGAAGGAAATAGCAAGCCACTTCAATATCTTTGCCAAGAAAACACCAAATATGGTCATGAAGGGTCAGGCAGAACTGAAATGGCTGAGGAAAAGCAACGTGTGCTAAGCACTTCATAATTATTATTTCAGTTGATCCTCATAACAACCACGGGAGGTAGGTGCTATTATTGTTTTCAGCTTATAGATGAGGGAGCTGAGGCAAATAGGGTTAAGTGACTTGCCCAGGGTCATGTGATTAGTAAGTGTCTGAGGCTGGATTTAAACTTTTTCCTAACTTCAGGTCTGGAGTTCAATACACTGTGCCATCTAGTTTTCCTGTGTTTTACAGAGAATGGGATAAACTCTCATCATCAGAGTTTAAAATTTGTGGTGACTACTCTAATGATTCATAGATAATATTTGGTTGCATTATAGGTGATTTGTGTGGGTCAGATTGTTTGTGCTGTGGCTGCAGATACATATGTCCATGCAAAGCAAGCAGCTAAGAAAGTGACGGTTATTTATGAAGATGTGGAACCACAGATTATAACAATAGAGGTAATCATACTATTTCCTAATCTTTCTCGTAAGAAGGATGGAACTTTTCTCAGAAGTTGACATACCATGACTGCAGGGGTTATTGACCTGGATTTCACAGACCCCTTTTGGATTCTGCAGTTGGGTTTCAGTGGGGGTTGAGGAACTAATATGGGAAAAATTACATCTTATTTCACTGTTAACTGAAATTTTGTATATTCTTCAATTATGAATTTTAAAAAATTCTCAGTAATGATCCGTAAGTTCTCTGGATGACAAAAGGGTCCATGATACAAAAAGGGTAAGAACTTGTCTTATAAGTAATGCTAGTACAAACCAGATTGCTATAAGGTAGGGTCTAGAATTGCAGAGAGTTTCAATGATACCATACTGATCATAGTAGACATCCCTAGGCATACCAAAGAGTACATAGAACCAATTATTCAATCATAGCATAAATTTACAGGTTGAAGGGGCTTCAGAGGAGAGCTCAATTAACTTTTTCATTTTTAAACATGAGGAAACTCCAGGAAGATTAAATGACTTTCCTAGAGACAGACAGATAGGAGAGAGAGTGAGAGAGAGAGAGAGAGAGAGAGAGAGAGAGAGAGAGGCAGAATCTAAACCTATGTTCTTTAGTTCCAAAGCCATTACTTTTCCCACTGTTTCCCACTGCCTCCTTAGATAAATGGAAATATAAAGCTTTACACAATGATTGTTGCAAAGACTGGCAAGAAGCCTGCTGGATTTTTGGCATCTCTGTTAGATAGCAGAACCCACGAAATCTTTATGAATTTTGATAACTACCAGACACATCTAAAATGATTGTGCCAATCAGGAGTGAAAAAAAGAATACACGCAGGTTATGAACCACTCCCCTACAAGAAAGAGTGAAAGAGTGAGTCAGGCTGTGGTGAAGATGATCTCAGCATGAATACCTGAGAGAATGAGTTGATTCATGCAGGGAAAGTAAGGAACTGAAAATGCAGACTAGGAGTAAAAGGCCAGGAGAGCACAGAAAACAACAAGGGAAGGTCTACTGGCACTTTGTGTAGTATGCATACCAGTGGAAACAGTGCTGATAAGGGGGGGCAAATTAGATTCTGTGACATGCAGCTTATCTGAATCATGGGTTTTCTGAATTCCATCCACTTCTTTTGGGAAGAGATTACCTGAGATGCAGTGGGCCACCACTAGGTGACATAGTGCAAAGCTTTCCAAAGGACTGCTGCTGTGAACAGCTTTCAAGGTTCTGATCGCACAGTATAGTGAATTCTCTATTTATTCAGTAACAAATCAGAGCAAAACTTTCACAGAAAATCAAAATACAGCATTCACCATGTCACAGCTTATCGCTAAAATGGCCATGTCATTTTCACCAAAGTGATCACATAGTTTTAAACAAAGTATGTTCATTTAGCAACTCAATCATTTAGTGCCTCCTTAATTCAATCATAAAGTACAAAGGTCAAAGTCCTCCACCCATGAGGTGCAATTAAGTTACAATATCATCAGTCACTACTCAGTACCCTCTGAAGGGGTAGTGGAAAGTACAAAGGCCATCCACCCCTAGGTCACAAATAAGTTACAATTTCATCAGTCACTGCTCAGTAGTCTCTTAAGTGGTGGTAGAAAGTACAAAGGCCATCCATCCCTAGGTCACAAGCAAGTTACAGTTTCCTTAGTCAGCATTAAATACCCAAGGAGAGGTCTTTTCATCTTGACTTGAGGCAGACTCTCAGCTTCCATGGTTCCTCTTCCATAGTCCCGGCTCCTGCCGAAATCTAACCAACCACCACCTGAGTTCAAAGACAGATAGCTCCCAGTTTCTTGTCCAGCTCTCTGTGCAGTTCCTGTTCCATATTGAAGCTCACAGTGTCTAGTCTATATCAAGTCCTTCACAGTTTCTGTTCCTAAGAGAAAACCTAACAGAGCCACAGCAATATCTACACATATCAAGCTTAGCAGAATTACAACAATATTCACACACATGGTCAGCACTATCATCTCAATTCACTTTTTGTCTGTGAAATCAACATAGACCCAAAACAGAAAGATAAAGTACTGACACCACAGTCATACTCCTTGTGGCAGCTATGGCTGGCCTTTGGAAGTCTTTGGTAGCTCTGGCTGGTTCTTGGAAGCTCTCAGCAGGAGTTTGGCTGGCTCTTAGAAGAAGCTCTGCCACCACAAGTTCTGTTCTCAAAATTAAAATCACTTTCTCCAGCCTCCATGTGGCTTGATCCAAGAAATTCTGTCTCAGTTCTCAATTCTCATTTTTCTTCTCAGTTCTTCTCAATTCTCAGTTCAGTCTTTAGTCCAGCAGTAGCAGCCCAGTCTCCAGATGCTCACTGAGAGAAATTCTGACTTTCCAACTTGTGTTTTTCCTTATATAAGGTATTAACTCCTCCCTGTTCCAGCCCCTTCCTGTTATGTCAGTAACAGGGGTTCAAACCTTCTGTTTCTTAACAGGGACTTGATATAATTAACTTTAAACTAAGTGCTAAATACCTGTTAGCTTGCCAATTCAAAAAGATCTTCAAATTACATTACTATTATATCTAGGACATAGGATATTTGTGACATTACATGACAATACCTCCTTGAGAATATGTATCAATTTATTTTGTAATCTTTCAAATCCTCTTCTCAGAATAGGTACTCAATAAACCCATTGAATGAGTAAATGAAGTAAATGATGTTTATGAACCTATCCAAAATCATACTTCTGTTTACTTTTTGTCACTGAAACAGGTCTGTGGGGAAGGACAGCTAACAATGATATTAAAACTCCTCTGAAAAATATTAGTATGTCCTTTTATTGTTCTCTCCACAGGACGCCATAAAATATAATTCCTTTTTTTTTAAAGAGAAGGAAATAGAAAAAGGAAATATAGACAAAGCATTTCAATATGTAGATGAAATCATTGAAGGTAAGTTTTTCTTTATCTGGGATGGGGAACTTGCAAGTGTTCTTCAGAGAGGTAGTAATGTGAAATGCAAATTTAGAGAGAGACTGGATCTGGATATATCAATCTGTATGTAAAAGGTATAGAAATCGTCATTGAAACCATGTGATCTGGGTACTGAGAAGAAACAGAGAAAGGCTCAGGACAAATTTTTGTCAGATATTCATGAATGGCAAAGTGGGGGTTACCAGTACAATGCAGAGCATGGAGACAAGAAAAGAGAAAAAGAAGCAGTCTTATTGGTAGGAGAACCAGAAGACAGCCCCATCATGAAATCCAGGAGGAGGGATGGCCAACAGTGTTCGATAAAAATTTTTTTTAAGTCTGGGAATGTAATTTAATGTGTGCAAGAAGCTTAAGAATAGCAAAACTGCTAATTAAGATCAACAATTGCTTTTAAAATTATTACTTTAAGCATATGGAGGTTAAGCAACAGGCCCAGGGTTACATATCTGGTATATATGTAAGAGAAAGATTTTGATCCCTGGTCTTCCTGACTCCCAACCTAAGACTTTATCCACTATGCCAAACTGGCTCAATAAACAAATATAAGGTGGGGAACTAACTATATAATTCAATTTTTTAATATTGTGATATTTAGAAAGTGATTTTTATCATGATATGTAAGAAAAGTGTTATACCTATTCAATAGTTGAAGAAACCGAGGTTCTAAAAGAAAAAAAAATGCTTATACATGGTTACAGAGCTAATGATTCACAGAGCTAATGAGCCAAGAGCTCCTGATGCTATTAAGTGTTCCTTCTGCTTTATTATGTTTCCTCACATCATAACTACCAAATGCTACCCAAAGTTCCCTGCTTCAGTGGTTTGCCAGATTCTAGCTAGAAATTCATGAAATAGACTTAGAGGTTTTATAGACCTCCCCGCCCCACTTATACTTCCTTTGACATGTTTCTCTCCATAGCAGATGTGTATGGAAGAATATAGATAAGACTTTGGTTAGGACTAGCAACATAGACTGACAGTCACTGTTGGTTTTTCCCCTTAGATTTTCATGGTCTAGAGGGGAAAAAAAGCCTTTAGGATACAGATATTTTGGTTTTGTGTCCTTGAAAGAGACAAGCAACATTCCTCCATTAAAAATGTCATTATTTTTCAGTGAATACAGTTCAAATACATCCTAAAGGTCAAGGAAATGGAGGTTTAGTTATTTCCATCTCATCTGATCAAATCATCTAAGCCCTAAAAAATGCCATATGGCATGATGGAGTAAATAAATCTAATCTATATCAATATGTATATTCGTGTACACATATGTATGTATATATACACATCCATACATGTGTATATGTGTATATATGTGTGTGTATATAGCTATATCTATATATATCTCCAACCTAATGTCTCTACAACTCAAGGCCCTGCTAGTGTTGTGGAAAGCTTATCCACAATTCAGGCAGACTCTGAAAAATCAGTTTCTCATGTCCATTTTTCTGAGCAATGTGGAAATTATAATGGCAGAATTAGTATTGGTTCTCTCTCTCTCTTTCTCTGTCTCTCTCTCTGTCTCTGTCTCTCTGTCTCTGTCTGTCTCTCTCTCTCTCTCTCCCTCCCTCTCTGACAAAAAAAGTTTGGCATTATTTCAGTCCTTTTCCCTAAGGACAAGGTCCTAGAAGAAAAATGTATATGGTTTGAGGCTTCTTAAACTCTTGTTCCTACTTTAGATATTATTTTTATTTATCTGGATATGTTATTCCTAACCAGTAGAGGTATCAGTGACATGGATTAAATTTCATTTCCTTTATTGCTTGTGTTGGGCATAGAAAAAACTTTAAAATCAATAATAAAACTAAAATATATTTTAGTTTTTTCAGTGAATACAGTTCAAATATATCCTTTATATAAAACTAAAATATATTCTAAAGCTAAGATTCAGCATCCCTATTATCCATAAAACTGAAGAGCTGAAACCCAAGAGGGTGAAAAGAGAATCTAATGGCCAACTTGATAGTATTCCTTAATGACCAAAGTATATTACAAGTAACTAACTCCCTCTATGCCAAAGCTGTGCCCACTGATGCAGATAGTCTAAAAATCTAACAAACATCTGACAGAGAGGGAAGGGACTTTGGGTTCATATTGGGACATATGTGTTTTGGATGTGGCCAAAATAGGAATTTGTTTTATTTGACTATACTTATTTCTTACAAGGGTTTTGTTTTATCTTTTTTTTTTTAACTGAAGATATAGGAAGAGAAAATAAATTTTTGTTAATTGAAAAAATTTAGCTTCAAAGAAACTTATCTTACATCTTTGAGTAGTTAGGATCATAAGATTATAAACATGCAATTCAACCTAATTTTGGTCCCTTTTAAAGGAAATCAGGAATATAGCCAAACTAGGAAGAACTCGAACATTATATCAAACATAAAAGTGTGTGTATTAAACTCCATTATAATATTGTCTTTGCATTCATCCTATGAGGTGTTTTGAAAAAGAAAAGCAGATGACCAAACAACATTGTCCAAAAACAGAATGAATTATACTGAAAGGAAATGCATCCTGGTCCTGGGATTAATTTTGCCTAAGTGGAACTTAATTCTTATGAATGCACAAGTACTCTACAGGGATTGTGAATATATGACAATAAAAGTTCCTTCTCAGTTAAGTAGGCCTAAGTTGATATTCATGGTGAAATGCTTTAATGCAATGGAGAATAAAATATCCACAGTATGACTGAATAGCAGTCCTAAAAGTCCATATAGTGAACATTATGTGAAATGCAAGAATGTGTGTGTATCCCAGGAGAGGAGCATGAATCTCATAGCCCTCTCAATTTCAAAAACCATATCTGAATATAACTAGAATTATAATTATAGATCAGCAGCATTAATGTCTATATGTTTTATAAAAAGCATTTGATCAATTCTAAAGAAATTACAGGAGAATATAGTGCACCATTTACCAAAGAAGAGGAGAAGAAAGATGGTAGAGATTTTCTCAGTTTGTATAAAAGTTACCAGTACAGAGAAAGAAAATGATAAATTCTCAATGAAGTATTTCTATTCTGACCAAGTCTAGCAAAAACTTTTTTAAAAGTTAGGGAGGCCAATCATCCAACATGGTAGTGATGAGATGAACAGTTTATATGAGAGTTTCTTAATCTTTTTTGTGTGTCATGGCCATCCTTCAGCAATCTAAAGAAGCGTATGAATCTCTTCTTAGAGTAATGATTTCAAATGCATAAAATAAAATAAAAATACAGAAGTATAAAGGGAATCAATTGCAACAAAAGTGCAAAATTTTCCCACATGAGTTCACAAACATCTCTGAAATAACTACAAACCTCTTTGGGGTTCATGGTTAACCTGGTTGTTAACCAGGGGGAGAATCCCCCTGCTTACATTGATTAATAGAAGGTTAGGGCTAGAAAGAACCTCAGAAATGATCTAGACCCATATCTTCATTTTATAGATAGGAAAACTGAGGCATAGAGAGGCTCTTACTTTTGTCCCAGATCAGAAAGCTAGGTAAAGATGGAATCAGAACTAGAATATATAATTTTAAATCAAAAGAAATAAATCAACCAATGTAAGCTAACAATGGTTTCTCTGTATAGAATGAAAATAATAAATGATTATGACCCAGTAAAGATTTTCTGTTACATTCCTTCTTGTTATAACAGGTGAAATCCATGTGGAAGGGCAAGAACATTTTTATATGGAAACACAAAGTGTCCTGGTATACCCAACAGGAGAAGATGAAGAAATGGTTATACACACAGGAACTCAGTTTCCAACCCATGTTCAGGTAAAATGGAACATTTTCAGAGAGTTATGTCTTCTTCCCTCTTTTGGGCCATGACATAAGTTTGTTATTTGATGGATGCCACCACAGTATCATCATAGACATGGCATAATGGTTCTCTGGTTTTTGGATACCACATCATCATCTTCTTTTCTAGTACATTGGCTACTGATGAAGTTCAGGATATTAAAAACAGAAACAAAAATACAACTGGAGTTTCCTTTAAAAACTTTCAAAACAATTAGAACATTTCCTATATTCCCAGATCCTAGGACTAGGTTCTATATCTCTCTAAGAGCTGGAGTACATATTAGCTAAGTTAAAAGGAAACAAACTGTAAAATCTGCATTATTGTTTGAAAGATCCTTTTCCAAATATTGGTTTGATTGTTGTGTCTAACTTTCCTACCTTAGCCAATTATGCATATGTAAAATATGACATATGAACTTGAATTAGGATTTTAGACCAACTTTATTTGGTATAACAATCTGAATCATTCTATTTTATGAGATATACTAATGTTGATTCAATAACAGAAGAAAACACTACCACTAGATTAATTTCCTCTCAAATAGGCATTTGTTTCATTTCATTTTATGCAAAAACAGATGTGGCAAAAATAATTGTAGCTGCTGCTGATAATTTGACCTTCAAGGAAATTCTACCTGGATTTTCACTACATATTAAATTTTAGACCTGTACAAATGCAGAGAATCAGGAAAACTTATTTGCTGGCCACAATATAAATGAAAAGAATGACATCTACAAAAGTGAAACTGAATACTGTGAAATTTTAAGTACCATGCTTAATACCAAAGAATTCATATGAGAAGATATCTTTCCCATATTAGCAGAGGTTGTGAGCCCTGGGTGATAAACGCTGCAAATTAGGTCAGACATTTTTGATGTGTTGTTTGGTTTTCCTGAAATGAAAATTTTCAGGCTTTACTCCAGAATTAAATAGCACATAGATTGAACTTTCAGTTCAATAACATAACAGTTATGATTTCTAAATCATCTTCATTGTAGATCTGCTTATTGGCTTATTTTAATGAATTCATTTATTTCACTTGGCTAAAATATTATATATACAGCCCTAGACTCTTTCCTGAGCCTTAATTCCCTATCATCAGTTGCCTTTTGGTCATCTCAAATTGGATGCACTGTAGGTGTCTCAAATTCAAAATGTCTGTAACAGAACTAATCTTTCTCCCCCAAATACTTGCCTCTTCCTAACTTCCCCTTTAGGGCACTAGCATCTTCAGTCCCCTAACTGCCCCTTTAGGGCACTAGCATCCTCAGTCACCCAGGTCACAACCTGGCTGTCATCCTTAACTGTTTACTCACATTCACACCATATAGATAATTTATATCTAATGTGTTGTCTAGATTTATAGTTTCTACCTTCACATTTCTAGTTTATGTCCTCCCTTTCTGGCACTCACACAGCCTCAGCCCAGGTTCTTTACTTCATGCTTGGATTATTGCCACCACTTTCCAAATTCGTCTTCCTACTTAGTTTTCCCATACTCCAGTCAATCCTCCACTCAGCTTGCAAAGTGATTATCCTAAAGTTCAGGTCTGAACATGTCTTTCCCTTCCAGCCGTCACCACCAGTAGTTTCCAGTGACTACCTCTTATCTCTAGAATCAAATGTAATATTCTCTGTTTGACATTTAAAGAGTTTCACAGTATGGCTCCTTATAATCTAGCATCTCTGGCTGATCCTTGAACAGGACAGACTACATCTCTTGACAGTATCTTTTCTCTAACCATTTGTCATGCTTAGAATATTCTCCTTCCTCACTTCCATTCAGCTTCTCTGAACTCCTTTAAGAGAGCTAAAAATTATACTTTTACAGAAGGTCTTTTCAGTCCTACCCTTTACTGCTAACACCTTTCCTCTGGTGTTTCCTTTAATATACCTTGAATTTATTATGAGCACAGTTAATGCTTCTTGTTGCCCCCTGCCCCATCTTTGTAAGCCCAGAACTTAGCACAATGCTTAGGCTATAGCAAGCACTTGATAAAATCTTGTTAGCTGACTGATGCATCTAATTAGTTATTATTCTAATTTTCATATTATTTATAAAACTAAAATTAATCCATCATAAAAACCAAACGTTGCCTCTTGCAGGAATTTGTAGCTGCTGTTTTGGGTGTCTCAAGGAACAAGATCATGTGCCACATGAAACGAGCTGGTGGAGCCTTTGGAGGAAAAGTGACCAAGCCTGCTATACTGGGAGCTGTTGCTGCAGTGGCTGCTCACAAGTAAGGTTTTTTTTTTTGTAACCTAATAGACTAATTATTATTCATACTAAAGACTCAGTGAGGTGGAGCTATGTGACTCACTAGAGAGAGTACTAGACTTAGCATCAGGAAAACCTGAGTTTAAATCCTGCTTTAGACACTTAATATCTGTCCAACCCTGGGTAAATCACTTAAATTTTCCATACCTCAGTTTCCTCATCTGTAAAATAGAAATAATTGTGTCAATCTCCAAGGGTAGGTGTAAGGATCAAATCATATAATATGTACTTTGGAAACCTTAAGCAATATACAATTGCTATCATCATCAATATGAAAAATTCTAGTACTAAATATGATCTTTTGTTCTTGCTTAATAATTCTACCCAGGCATTTTTGTTAAGCGTATTTCACCTATCATTTACCTTCAAAATATTGAATTTTGCTGGTTTCTACCCAAAATTGTATTTTTGATTCAAAACAATAATTCAGAATGGGAAGTAAAACTATATTTTGAAGATTATCAACAAAGTAATAGATAATTTAGAGGACAAGGCAATCCCTGGATCCTCCTAGGTCTGTACTACTAGCAGTGATTTTTTTTTGAAAGGGGAAAAGGGAACATTGTGAAGTTTCTAAGAATCATAAATATTCTCTATAACGACAGCTCACCGAATGCCTTTGACATTTTTGGTAATACATTATAGATAACAGAATATAGAAGAGAAATCATGAAAGTGCCCAGTGTGATATTCATAAGGCTGCTTTCCATGGTGGATATGTGCTTCTCTTATACACATATAGAATAGAATAATAAATTTTGAATCTTTTTGAGTATGTGAAGTAGGAGTTGGATTGTGCATATAGATAGAGTGTTACCAGCAACTCACCCTCATATACTTTCTTCCTAGAAGTGAACCAATTTATATATTTTTTGCTTTTATTTTGGAGGGTAATTGGGATTAAGTGACTTGCCCGAGATCACACAGCTAGTTTTTGGATTAAGTGTCTGAGGCTGGATTTGAACTCAGGTCCTTCTGACTCCAGGGCTAGTGGTCTATTACTGTGCCACCTAGCCGTCCCAGTGTACCAATTTATTAAGAATATGAACTTAAACTTTATGTTGATCATATTGAGAAAGGTTGACCCTTAGAAAGTTTTGTTGATCAAAGAGATAGTTTGTTCTTTTGTATGACTGCTTTGGATGAATTGTCCTTAGTCTTAGTTTTTTCCAACAGCAACTTACACACCGCACAATTAGATGCAAAAAATAGAGGAGAAAATTGGGCTAAAGCTCAAAGGAGAAACACACATTCACATGCACAAATAGAAAAGTGAGAATAGAAATGGAATCTCCAATATTCAATGAAAATAGTTTCTGAGACATCTTTCTGGGCCATGTAAATGAGAAGATGGAGAAATATAGATTTTCTCTAACTTCACCACCTCTCAGAGCTTTCTAAAATAGAAATTAACTTAAGCAACTTAAACCATCTTGATGGTCTAGAACACCTGGACTCCAAAAGACTGTAACTCCCTCCTCCAACCAAAAGCTATAAATTGATGCTCGTTGATCCTGAGTTTACTCAGCACCCCCACACCCAACCTCCCATGCTATTGGCAGTGAGGCTGCACTGGCACACCCAAGAACATGGCACAGACTTACAACAAAATTCAGCCCCATACCACAGACCCTCTCCTTATTTCCAGTGCCATGGAGACTTTGACTACAGATTGCATTATGGATCATAGACTTTCTGAAACAGAAGCTTTCTGGAGGCTGCAACCCTGTAGCACCAACACTGCAAAGCCCTGAATTGCAAGTACTGGGATAGAAAAAATAGGACAGGTAACCAGGACAAAACACCATGATTGTGCATGGGGGAGGGGCTGCGTAGCACTCCATTAAGCCCAAGGGACAGTATACAGCATCCTGAAGGGGCCCACTCTGACCATGTGCAAGTCAATTGAGACAGAGACCTAGGCTGGTGAACTGTAAGTTTTAGGGTCCCTAAAGAAACCACCATCAGAGGGGACAATCATAAAGTGATTAGGGGGAAAGACAAAAGGAAAAAAAGACTTAAATTACTGGAGATCTCAGGGAGAAGAAAAGACCTTGAAAATAAGTGAATAAATCAACATGGTAAACAACAGAAGGAAATATGGCCTATAGATCTAGTAAACAAGTTTGGTATCCTATGAATAAATATTGCAAAATAAAGGAAAGTTATCTCATGTTTCATGAGACAGAGAACCCTGTAGAATATGAGAATATGTAGACACAACAAGCTATTTATGAGTAGTTTGAAAGAGTTCCTAAGTGATTCAAAAGAGTAATGAGCATCATGAGAGAAGAATTTATGACCTGCACAGAAATACAATGTACATAGTAGAAAAAGTAGAATTTATAATGCCAAATCTCACCAAAGAAACAAAAGAGAGAATAATAAATTGGGAATGCAAATATTTGACTATGGAGGACAATCTAGAAGGGGAAAAGCAAAAAACAGTAACATTAAAAAAATATGCTTACCACGTTAGTGGAACATACTGTCTCAAAAATGGAGAAAACCCAAGGACATCATTATTGATGAAGACATCACAGGATAAAAATGGTAAATGCCATCATACAGGAAGTAAGAGTAAAGAACTATCCAGAACTTCTGAACATATAAAATGATATGCCAATTGAAAGAATTTATAGACAACCTCTAGAAAAAAACTGATTGCAAACTGTAAGATAGATAGTATTTAAATTTAGCAATTCTATTCAGAAGTAACAAGCTGTATAAATGATTAGGAGGCAGACGTTCAAATACAAAGGGAAGGAAATCAGAATAATGTAATACTATTCCTCGCCCACCTGAAAACACAAAACGGAATGGAATAATGTGTTCTAAAGAGCAATGGAACTCAAGATACAGCCCCATGTGAGGCACCTTGCAAATCTGAACTTAACCACATAATAAAGAGGTATTTAAACATTTTTAGAAAG